>WBNH01000853.1:302157-427420 GCA_013401255.1 Urocolius indicus
CCTCCGAACTACCCCCCCACCCCCCCGCCCTGCTGCCAGTTCCAGCCTTCTTGAGTACTTAAGCTCAGGGGACTGCAGCCACTGCCCTGGCTTGTTTCTGCAGCTGCAGGGTCACAGGCAAAAGTGCAGAAGTCTCCAGCTCCGCACAAGTCACAGCCCAAATTTTTTGCTGGAATACTTGTACAGTTTTGGGTTTTTTTTTTCCCATGGAGTGTGATTTTGCAATTAGCAATCATTGGACTATAACTGTCCTGCACCATACTCTGCACTCATCCACAGTGATATTCCTGCTACTTGTGACATCCCTAGTTCCAACTAAAAAGGTCACTCCAAGGCTCCATCTGTGCTGGATGTGATTTGTGCCTATTGCAAAGGTGTTTTTAAGTGCACAGTACTGACAAGCCATGCTGGTAAACACCAGGTTTATATCAGCCANGAGCAAGGCCAATAGCCCTGGAAAGGGATTATTGGCCCTGACAAGTAGGCTTTTGCACTTGATTTTTTTTGAGGGGAGGTGCTAACAAAGCAATTGTGACAGACCCGTGGCATTGAAAGAGTTATTACAAACCAGAGGATAAAATGTCAATGATGCCTGATGCAGAGAAATGTGCAGTGTTAGCAGATATGTGCTGCTGATCTGGTAGCTGCTAAGCCCTCTCCCCTCCACAACGTGATATTTCTGGGTTTCAGTAACCAGTCCCATAGGAGGTCTTCCTTGATGCTTTGAACCAAACTGCAGCATTTGGCTCCTGGCCAGTGAAAGGAAGTGAGGGAAGCTATTGGCCTTCAGGAAGGGTTTGGGGAGGGATTGCATTTGAGCTGGCAAGCCTGCAAGGGCAGCGCACTGCTCCATCAGGCTTCCTGCACCAAGGCAGCCCTTCCACACATTTTCTAATCCCTCTAGAGCAAGCAGATTGCACTCAGGAAAGAAATCATTTCCACATCCTTTGAGTGTGAGCAGTGTGATTGTGCAAGGCCAAACACTGAGTTTTCTACCGGGCCTAGGACAGCAGTTTCCCATTTCCCCTCCCTGGCTGCACCTCCGAACTACCCCCCCACCCNTTTTGCAATTAGGAATCATTGGACTATAACTGTCCTGCACCATACTCTGCACTCATCCACAGTGATATTCCTGCTACTTGTGACATCCCTATTTCCAACTAAAAAGGTCACTCCAAGGCTCCATCTGTGCTGGATGTGATTTGTGCCTATTGCAAAGGTGTTTTTAAGTGCACAGTACTGACAAGCCATGCTGGTAAACACCAGGTTTATATCAGCCAGAGACCTCCCCAAGTGAATAAGCACAATTACGGGAGCATTGATGTTTACACTGGAGGTTTTACCAGTCACTTCTCTGACATGAGCGTGGCTTCTCTTTCACTTCGGTCTCACAAAGCTTTTATGAATAAACTAAATTTAAGCTGTAGCTGAACAACTGCAGACAACAAATAAAAAAAAATTTGCTTCCAGGCCTGAAAGTACTTGAATTTCTTTCTGTAATGCTGTTTCTGCAGATTGTATTGCTCTTTATTTTTTTTTTTCCTTCCAGAAGAACCCATATTGTAACACTTTAGCAGAGGAAACTCACTCTGCCTCTGCTTTCCTGCTTGGTGTATATTTAAATAATTGCTGCATTTTAACAAGCTAAATTGCATTCCCACCAGCTGTCCCTCAGACCAAACCTTCAAGGATATGCTAAACAATAAGGACTGCACCAACAGTAAACTGAAGAGGCCTCAAGATCTCTTCAAAGATAAGGTGTTTCCCTTCCATACCCAGGCACTTTCATGCAGATTACCAAGACTATGCATAAAACCTACATAGGTAGAGCAATGCCAAGAATGGGGTGAGTTTGCCCCTCTGTGAATCTAGGGAAAGAAAACATAAAAATCAGAGGATACTGCTCCAGTGTAGAGCCAGGTTAACTCTGCTGGAGCCCGGCCTTGCCTGACGCCCATGACCTGCAGACATTAGCATTTCAAATATTTCTCCCTTTCGACTACAAATCACAAGATAGATGTTCTTCTCTGTATGTCATCTTTTGTCCTGCAGAACTCTGACCTATGACTCCCCTGTGGCTGGTAGCTTGGTACTGGGCATTGTCCATCTGCCCAGGCAGGGGACAGACAGTGGGGACAGGCAGCAAGGGCACGCAGCAAGGACATGCAGCGGAGTGACTGCTCTCCCAGCACTCGAGCTGTCTGACCGCAGATGGGAAGGGTAGGAGCCAGGATTAGCAATTCCTCCTTACCTTCCCACCCCTTCCCTGGCCCCAGCTGGCTGTTTAAAAAGAAAGCCATAAACCCATTAGTACAAAGACAAATGAATCTCATACCCTGAGGCATTCCTTCATTCAGAACTGGACTTAACTACTTTTCCAACGTTCTGCCTTTAAAACCCTCTGGTTTGGGGGTTTTCTTATTGTACAATAGCAGAGGTCAGTGAAACATTTGACAATACAGTCAATCAGGGGATATTTTAGTAAAACTATATCATTTTGTATGTATGCAGGTAAATACTCATGTATTTGTGTGTGTTCAAATAGCTGTATAAATCTATGGCAGCATGAGTACGTAAAAAACATATGCTGAGATATGTCTTCTACATTATTTTTATAAATATATGTATTTATTTTCTTATTTTAAAATACAAGTTAGGCACTTATACTGTTGATTAACATTGGGAAGTGACTGCACGTTATGGCTAAGTTTAATATATTATTTTACGTGTCCTTGATTTTACATTAATGCAGAGCACACGTGAGCCTATGAATCTACAGCCAGTGTGAATTATTTCCCCTTGCAGCTACATGGAATGTTGTAAATAATGTGGTGATACTGTGGTAACTATAAAGGACTTGCCACAGCAGCATGATGGGAAGAACTTTGAGGAATTTGCAAATGAAAATAAAAATAAGGCTTTATAGAGGTTTTGATTGTTTATTTGTTTTCCAGTAAAAGAAGCTGCCATAGATATAGATGAGATAGTACGGAGGAAAGTGCTATGTGCCGAATTATACGTACGGCAATCTAGAAGATGAAAATAAAGTTGTTTAAAGGTGAATCAAACTGAATTAAATATGTCTGAATTATGCTTCTGAATTTTTAGGACTGTGCTTGTTTGAATGTGCTTCTAAACTGTGGAAAAAAAAAGGCAAAGAGACACCATTTAACTAATTTGTTTTTTAACTTTCTGTCACAATTGACTACTTCCTTTTCAGCTGTAATCTGCAATTTCCTGTTGATGATTACATACACATACATATGAAAGTGTTAACTAGCCCATAGTTTTAAAATGTATATTTTAAATTACATTGAAAAGCTGCTTTTGTAGTAATTTCACCTGACTTACTCTTGACAACTCGCATGTCTTCCAACTAGTTTTATGACCTTTTGAATTTTCAGAGTTTTTCTTGGAGTTTTTTACTTTCTACATGTAAATAAAATTACATCCTGCGTGTGGTAGATCGTGTTCATGAATCATATACAAGTCTTTCAATCAAAATCATGTGGATTACAGTTTAAAACATTTGTAAGATAGTAGGCTTCTTTAGTACCCTCTGACCACTGAAGCTGAACAGCCATCTGCATGACTGTACAGTCTATCCCTTCAGAGCAGGCATCAGAATCAAGGTCTAATGCTTGGTAGGAAATGGTTGAGTTTTATGAATATGGCCATCTACTTCATTAAAATCAAATGTAGGCACAGAGACTTCTTTATACTGCAGGTCTTAATCATGGCTCACATCATAGTCAATAAAGTTATAGATTAGTGAAGGTTTTGCCCTTAGGTAAAAGTCCTTGTGTTTGGTTTATGTCATTTATAAAATTCTGGCTGGGCTAGAGCACATTAAGTATTCTCCTCTCATGTGAAACCCGTCCAATCTCTGCATAGATTAAGTTAGTTTTGCTTTATATCATGTTGCTTGTCACGAATAATCCTGAGTCAAGAGTGATAGACACATAACATACCGTTAAACATGACTGGAAACTTTTCAAGCGATTGGTGGACTGAGAGGCACAATTACTGTTAAGGGCAAATGGAGTTCTCTCAGTAAGGATGTGATTTTTCCAATGCAACTAAGTTATCTAGGAGTCGTAAGTCTTGATGAAAGACTTTGAAATCTCTTCTGTGCTTTGGAAAATTATATCCTAAATCCTTTAGTTTTCTGTGGATGTCTCCAGCCACATGTTTGAAACACAGGATGTGCCAAATTGATTATGTTTTCTGAAACAATCTAACATTTCACTGTAAAAGAGGCCAAAGAGGGCAGTGCAGCACAAGGTGACAAGCTTCAAGCCTCAGAATAGTCACAGATTAGCACAAATTGCTTTTGTAAACAGGATTTTGCAGAGACTGGAGCTGTTAATTGTTATTGTAATGCACAACATTTTAATTGAGTTAATCTGCACAAAATGTTTATCTCTATTGACTGAGATAAAATGTCAAAAGCTCTTTGATGGCAACTGGAATTACAGTAGGCAACCTTGACAATAGAAGTCAATGTTTTACAATGTACTGCTGTTTAGATGTGGTTGCTGGCAAAATGAAGCATAATGTTGCTTATCTCCAAGATATCCATTTTTCTTTGAGAAAGTGTCCCAAAGCATCACTGCAGTTTTTTTGGTTTTTTTTTTTAGTTTGCACTAGCTGTAGAAAGAGGTGAAAGACAGGTTGACTCAGGTTAATTTCACTTCTTCAGGCAAGACCCATTTGCACGCTCTTAGCACAAGCCTAGGCTTTCACAAGAACACAGCAGGGCTCTGCTTTACATGTCACCCATAGCTGTGTGCCAGCTTGCTCTCTCCAAGGGGACAAACAGGCTTTGGGAAGCAACAGGGTGATTAGCAAACAGCCAGGTCCTTCCCTCCTCCTGCTGCTCAGGCTTGCTTTGTGGTGCTGGGAAGACACCAAAGATGTGAAAGAGAAAAAAAATAATTCACTAATTCAGTCACTAATTGGCCAGGCCTGGGTCAGCTGCTGGGACTATCTTAGAATTGATTGGCATTAGCCCTGTCAGCTACAGGGCAAGCTTCTGGCAGATCTTTCTTTAAAGAAGCTACCCCTGTAGCCTCCTGCTACCAAAAACCTGTCCCAGGCAAAACCACTACAACCAGAGATGCTCTGTGGTCAGGAAGCAAAACCCAGCATTCCAAGGCCGAGCTTAGCCAGAGACCATGATGTGCTGCCTGGCTCCCAAGTCTCAGGGCAGCTGACAAAAGCCCGGCTGCTCTGTTTGGAGATATACAATGTCTTTTAGTTCCCAGCTCTCTTTTGCTGAGTTTAAAGGAAGTCATTATAGTCATTTTGACCCAGTTGCCACACATCCATCCAGTGAAGGCTGTCAAGTGAAAAATAAGCCAACTCAGTCTGTGCAATCCTCCTGACTCCTCTGCAGAAGCATGTTACTAAGTGGTGGAGAAACAAGTGGCTGTTCTGAATACCTGATCATGCTGGAATGCAGATGTTACCCTGCCAGATCAGGCCAGTACCTATGGGCAGGCAGGGAAAGGCATGTCTGAAGAGTGGGCAAGGGCAGGCATCCTCTGCCTCGGGACAGCACTCACAGCTGCTGGCGCTCACCAGCACTGGCAATACACTGGCACTGGCAATAACACACACCCTCTTCTAACAATGGGCAAGCACACAAAGTTTGGGAAGCTCAAACCAAAACAAAATTGTATCTTTCCCTTTTTACTACGACATATCATTTTATCTGCCCGGGAGGTTCTAGTTCTTCTCAAAGTTATAGTCATAATTCAACTTCCAGGAACACAGCCCCCAACTTTGTTCAGAGACAGAAGCTTCTCAGCTGTCCTTTGGTACTAAAGAGCATTGGAACACAGCCACAGGTCAGAAAATGCTGCCCAGCAAAGAGGGTGATGAAAGTACCGACACTTTTGTTTAAACAATTTGCCTTCCTTTTCCCCTTGAGGAGTAGCTGATAAATCGTATACCTGTCAAAGCGGTGCCAACACACTCACTACTCAGACAAATTTCTGTTTTTGACATGAGCATGTGTTTGGCTGCACTTCCGATAGCTGGCTGAAGCTGTGTTACTATGCGATACATCCAGATGGAGCGTCTCTGCGTTCCAGCAACTGTCTGTGACTGGGCAAGTCACCTACTCGGACTAGAGGTATTGAGGCCCAATTCTAAATCCCTTGTTAATTAAAGGTTAGGAAGCAGCTGAAATGCTTTGGGTTTGTTTGTTTTTGTATTTTTTTTTCTGCTGACAGCTTGCAAAAATTCTTCCAACAGACTGGAGGGAAGGAATGGCCCTGAGCAATAAAATGAGGCTGAGGTTGCTGCAAACAACAAGCACAAGACAGGTCTATGTGGCCAAACAGTCTGATTCCTCTAACTGGTGGTGAGAGATGAAGAAGCTCTGGGGCTATTTTCATTATATTTGTTCCTGGAGCACCTGCTTTTCTTTACATGTTTTTCACATAGACCACCTAAAGTCATGTCTGTTGGTTTGGATCTTTCAAGCGTAAGAGAAAGAAACAGAAAGATACCATAAAGCCATCAAAATTCAGGAATCAAAATCCCCATAAAATATTTTCCTACATTGGCCTTCATCTATTCTACCTATTATTTGTTCTTCTAACCTGGCCTTTTGTTTTTTTCTGTACTAGAGGCCCCATGTGACATATTTCATTGTGTTAGCTAGTATAGCATCAGATAAATGAAGCAGTTTAGTAAGCAGAGTGCCGATCAGGCCATCAGTAGTAAATCCACAAAAGGTTAATGAAGCCTGAAACTACAGTCATTTTTGTGTGATGGCCTCTTTGCAACCTCTTTGAAGGAGAAGCATCTTTGTGGTATGAGCTGCAGAGAAACTATTTGAAAGAGAGATATGGCTGGGGAGCAGAGGCAGGCAGGGAGAAGTGACAGTAGGAGCAAAGCAGGATCAAGCTCCAGGATTTCTTTTTAGTCATAATTTTGGATTTTAACCTCACCTCTTCTGCAAAGCCCTGTCTTCACACAGCAATCAAACAAGGATAACTTGTGTTATTTCTTGCTTTCAAATTTGACTCACGTGTTTATCTGTCCCTTGGAAAAAGTGGTCTTCTTTAAAAAATGTCTGGAAACGTATGAGAACTTGTTTTCCATCAGCAGAGTAAAAAGTAACTCCATAGACAGTTTCCTAGGATGCTCATGCTTTGGAGTTACATCAGAGAAATAAGATACATTAAAGAGGTGGCTTTCACTTGTATTGTAGGATATCACTTAGATGCAAAAGGATGGATCTGCATGACCAGATCAGTGCAGATACAGACTCAGATTTTAGACAGCTTTTTTATTGACTGTTGGCAATTACTCTCTTTATGCTGACTCTACAGTATCTTTTTTTTTTTCCAGTATTCTGCATTGCTAGATGATTGCAATGATTCCTTATTGAACATTAGTACAGAAGGAAAGAAAAAAATCAAACAAAAAAAACGTTTACATGTAGTTAATTCTACAGAATATAGCACTGATATCAAGCTTTACATAAGTGAATTGACCTGACATCATGGCAGGATGGTCACTTGAGAGTGTTTGAACATTAAAAGCTACCTCAGAAAGAAGAGGGGCAGGCAGTTATCCATGTGAATTTTTCTTGGCAAGGGAAGGTGAGAGAAAGAAGAGATGGTTTTGTAAACTTGTGACAGAAACACACAACAGGAAAAATATGTTAAATTGTAAGAAACAGAAGGTGATAACATTTTGTCAGCTGAGACGTAGAGCTCTTTGGAATAGAAGCTATCTTTGCATGTTACATTTTTATATATTTATAAAGCAGGTTCTGACCTCAGACAAAGGTCTTGAAGTCCCACCTATCTGCATCTTTAGTTATCTAAATAACTTTCCTAAAATGACGCAAAGTCAGGTGAATTTTAAAACACCTCAGGTCCACAAATAAAGAATGTTGGTAGATGGCAGAAAAATGAACTGTGGGAGGTAGATGTTCTGTGACCACAGGGACTGATCTGTTCTTATTTTGCATCTGCATTAATTAGCTAGAAGCGGGACTAAATAGCATCTTAATAGAGAAATATTACAAAGGGACCTGGAGAAGTTATAGGGATTAATTAGATAATCTTCATAAGGTATTTAAAATGTGAGTATTTCTTTGCATACTTTCTCTCAATTAAACATTTATTTCATATAACAAAAGCTTGGTCTAAAGAAATGGTACTTTTATCAATCAAATAAACATGTAAAATTGTTGCTTATACCTATACTTTTTTTCTGTGATTCATAATCTGTGTAGAGGGTATGTCTCTGTGGGTACATGCCTGTCTATACATACATATGTATACGGAAGTAATAAAATATGTGCATGCACACAATATGCCTATTGGGACAAAACCAAGAATAATTTTCTTAGAAAATCTAGAGTTTCCATCATCTTTTTTTTTTTTTTTTAATTTTTAATATTCACAGGAATAGTAAGAGAAAGATGGACCCATGAAGGGGTGAAAACACTTTCCATTTTACAGTGCTAACTCCTCTTTATTAGAATCTGGATGGAAAAGAAGAAAATAAAAATCCATTGTTCATTTTCACTTAGATCATCATACCCATCATTTTACATACCACAAGCTTTCCTCTTCCAAGGATATATACTGTATTTATTCTGAAGCTGCAGTATATTGATTTTGGACTACCAAGTTCAATGCAGATGAGTGACAAACTAAATAAGCTGCTGGGTGACTGATAAGTAACCGTGTTTAATCTCTTCACTCCAAAATGAAATCTCATAAGTTATTTCAACAATTTTCGTTTTGGCACTCAGTCAAGAGTATGCAATCATATTAATTTTTTTTCATATAAAAGTAAAGACCAGTAGTAGAATAGAAGCTTTCATAGAAACTGCTGCAATTGTACAGTCTACCTCTACCAACACATACACAAAATTATTCCAGATTTACACAAATGCATCTGTATAATTTAAGATTATAGTTTTAATGAGATGCAAATATTCCTTTGCATTTCTCTTGTATGATATTTATTGTTCAATAACTGAATATATTATTATCCCTTTTTAACAGTTGTCGCATTTCCTCAGCATTCACTCACTGAACAAACAGCAGACTACACAACTTCAGAATGCAGTAATCTGGGTTTAAAATATATATATGTCAAATATACCTCCTATCATTAATGATAATTATTTAACTACATATATGTTAATTATAATTATTATATAATTATATATACATATACTTAATTATATTTTTGTATTATTATTTTCTTAGGTCTCCTATTGATAGAAAAAATCCAGTTACCTGTAAGGAGTGACAAACTTTTTCAATTTTACAACATGCACACTGAAATCTTGAGGCAGCAAAAATGAATCTTGTTGAAATGCCAGCTACAATGTTTAACCCATTGAGAGGAAAGCATTAAAGCACCAGAAAGTTCTACCCTTTCTTGGCAAGACTGGACAAACTCCTAAGGAGAGTTTACAAACTGTAACACAACACAACAGGATTGGATGAATTGTGGCACACACAGTCCAAAGCAACCAAGAGCAGAATATATTCCATAAAATCACAGCTTGTGCAAGTTACCACATTGCAAACCATTAGACTGCTTGAGGTCAGGCTACAGCTGCAGGAAAAGTGTTACTGCAGTGTGGCCAGCTCATTTTTCTGTAACTGTGGTGAGTTCAGCATCATTGAAGTCCTCCAAGAACCTGATATCTCTGGTACAACAGATTTGTTACTGTCCAAACCTGAACTGGCTGAAGTATGGTTAGAGCTGCTGGACTCACCCGTGAGGTGCAGCAGTCTGACTTGTTGCCGGATGACTTTTTTTTTATTGAAGCACAGCAATCACAGATTTTCTGCTTGTAAATGTTTGCATAAATAGTCATTTCTAACACCTTTTAAACACTGAATCATCAAATGGTTTGGGTTGGAAGGGACCTTAAATATCACCTTGTTCAGTCCCCTGTCATAGACAAAGACACTTTCCACTAGACCAGGTTGCTCCAAGCCCTATCCAACCTGGCCTTAAACACTTTGAGGGATGCAGCATTCATAACCTCCCTGGGTAATCTATTCCAGTGTCTCATCACTCTTATCATGAAAAATTTATTCCTAATGTTCAGTCTAAATCTCCCCTGTTTCAGTTCAAAGCCATTACTGCTTGACCTGTCACTACATGGTCCTGTAAAAAGTCCCTCTCCAGCTTTCTTGCCCCTTTACATACTGGAAGGCTTCTGTGTCCCCTGCAGCATTCTGTTCTCCAGGCTGAACCCAACTCTCGCATCCTGTCTTCATGGGAGAGATACTCCAGCCCCCTGACCATCTTTGTGGCCTTCCTCTGGACTCACTCCTATATGGTTTGCTTCCAATAGTTTTAATAATTTCTAATATTGAATAATTGAATACTACTAACTACAGTAAATGGCTTAAAACAAAATAGTAGATCAACAATAAAGGTGGAGATTCCTCTAAAAAAATTTGATTAATATTTTATATAGGTGGAAGGCGTTGGGACGTCCATCCTAGATTGAAACACAATAATAGTTTTGAAGTTTTGCTGAGGTGATTCATACAGAAATGTCTGGATGCAGTAAAGGAACAAAAATGTCTAAGAAAGATTAATATTTCTCTCTTTAGTTAGGAATAGGAAAATGTGCAATCCAGTAATGTGTCTGCCACCTGAATTAATAGCATAGAGGTGCAAAGAGGAGAAAGTGTGTGTGTCTGAACGACTTAGTCAACAAAATCCAGAAAAATGGGTTTGATGCAATTCTATTGAAACAGTAATTAGCCAAGATTTGTTCCCATTTTAGCTACTGATAGAAAAGTAAGTTTCAGCATGGAATGGCTAATTGAAGACTTCTCCTTAGGCAAGTGTGCAAGGTTTTTGACCATTTTCTGGTTAGGCAGACTGTAAGTTACCTAAGCTGAGGTAATAGTAAGCATGTTAAAACATTATCAAGCATTCCAATAACCTCGGGCTGAATGAAATTGTTCCTAAAGAAGGAGACTGTGATAACAGCACAGTTCAGACAATTAAAATACAGTCAGGTTCACAGCAGAGGTGACTGGCTGTTTGAAAAGTGCTGCAGCACACAATTTATGACATGCTTTATTTTAACACTGCTCAGTATATCCTGTAAATGCTTTAATGTGCTTAAGCCAGTTTATTCCTTTGTTAATGGTCCGTGATTGCAATCAGACATGCCCCATAGACAGCTTCACACTTCCGTGTGAGGTATTATTTGATAAAACCCCTAATCAATAAATCTAATTTCTTCTCTTGCCAGATACAGTTACATAATGTGTTTCCAATTTGGGCCTGGATCAGTTTCCTGGAATGCTGAATAATCTGTGAGAATTTGTAAGCTTTATACCATGTTGATATTCAGAAAGGTTACAACTGGATTGAAGATTTTGCTTTGTAAAAAGAAAATGGAACTGTCCTTGAAAGAATCTCATATTTCCACAAGATTTTAAGGATAATTGAAGAGGTTATAGAATTAGATGAGGATAGCATATATAATGCAGAGTGTAGCTTCCAGAGTTTCCTTTCTAACCACATTTTTAATGTGCCATCGTATATTATAAAGTTGCTGGAATCATAATTCAAATAAATGCTATTTTTCCGCCTAAAACTGAGAGACTACTACAAGTTGACATGTTATTTCAAAGAGATGGATTCTAACAAAACCATTTTTCTAACAAAAAAAAAAGTTACTGTGAATCTTATGTATCTTCCAAGCTTATAGGAAATGCCTAGGTTCACCTAGGTCTTTGTGGGATTGAAATGAGAGACAATAAAACCTGAGAAGTCCATCCCATGCAATTTGCTTCTATTTAAAAGTTTAATTATTTTATTCACTGTTTTCACAAAATGGAAATTTGGTTAAATATGTATTTGGAAAAATAAGTTCTTTCAATATATGTGTTAGACTAAAGGTTTGTCTGTTACTGAGTATTGCATCTCTTCTGGGTCACAGCATCTTCTAAAAATGTCACTTTCCAGATGAATGACAGCAGCCGTGCTGGCAAAGGATAGTGAGAAAAGGGTATTTTGTTCATGTTCAGAGCCCAGCCACAAACATTTCAAGTGCTACTCAAAGGAAGGGTAGGATTCCTTATTTTCAGTCCATATATCCAGACCTGTTCTAGTAGGTTTTTTATAATGACTGCCTACTGTAAAAGTAGAGAAATAGTCTTTTTGTCACACAAATTGGCTGCTGACAGCCCC
This sequence comes from Urocolius indicus, assembly GCA_013401255.1. NCBI lineage: Eukaryota > Metazoa > Chordata > Aves > Coliiformes > Coliidae > Urocolius > Urocolius indicus. Next base: position 314,374 of record WBNH01000853.1, read on the forward strand.
TGGGGGACCCAAGACCAACAGCCCATGCTGGGCTGCCTCAAATCAGTAACTGGGGAGTCTAGGTGACTCATACTGGGCCTTCGTTCTGATTCTGGGACTATGTTTCTAAAAATCAGAGATTTTATCAGCTTACCTGAGAAAGAAATGGAAAGAAAGAAATAAATATTAGAATAGAGTAGTTCATCTTATGCTTAAAAGGGTACCTCAGACAAATAGGATTAGTGAATGTCCAGGGATGCCTGTTTTATTTTCACTGGATGTCAAGGGAGCTCAGCCTGGACACAGGTAAGTAATTTTTAATCATTCTAGGTAAGCAAGACCTCATTCATCTATCTTAATCTTCCTTCAAGCAAATAGCACAAGGGAAAATGCTGAAAGAAAGGTTTTTTTAAAAAAGTGTTGTTGTAGTAGTGGTAGTAGTAGTAGTAGTAATTGTTGCTACTGCTGTTACAGGCATGCTGCTATAGGCTATTGCTGTCATAATCGCCTGTAGAGATTAATACCAAACTCCATGAAAGACAAACAAAAATCAACATTGCTGTGGCCAGGGCTAAAGAAAATCCCTATCTGTGGCAGTATTTGAAGTGTTCTGTGCTTTGCTTTTAAAAATTACTGAAATAAGGTTTTAAAAAACAATATTAGACAAGCAGTTGCACAGTGAAGAAGCATACAGCAGGTTAGTGTGTGTTCAACACACAGCAAATACTCATGTACAGGCCATGTAAATGAAGTGGGAAGCCCTACACAAAGCTGTTTCCATCTGTGCTCTTAGCAGTTGGCCATAAGTTTGAGAGTCTTGCAGGTTATTCCCATTAAAGGAGATGTACACACTCCAGTTTTTTTGAAAAATACACAGTTTCAAACAACTAGAGGCCATTGCCTTGCCAATGGTATCAAACCTCTTTTCTGCCAGAACCCTAAAAAGACTCTTTCAGGGTCATTCTTTTGATCAATGCTGTTGTGAATAATCAGGATATTTTCTGAGCTGATATTTACAGCTTTATTTTCTCTCTTATGTGCACATATTTGCACATAAACATCCATTTATCCTGCTGGAGAGTTTAAAATTCCAGGGAAGTACAGTACATTTTTTTCTTTTTGAGGTAAAGATCTGAGTCAATAATTTAGATTTGAAAAATACTGTCATTTCAGCCACCTGAATCCATAAAAGAACTTAGAGGAATCTAAATGAAAGGTAGAGAATACTCTTTCAATTAAATTTAAGCCATTCTAGAGAAATATTAAATGTATTTCTTTGTAGTAGTCTTCAGAGGCCATTCCAATGGAACAACTCATCATTTTGGGCTATATTTGCTCCTACATCATTCTCAGCAGACAAATTTTACCTTGGGGTCATGGATTCTTACTTAATAAACACATACTGTAAAACTCCAGCAGCTAGGTGGTTAAATATCACACGAGGATGGAATTTTTCTAGATGAAAGCCTGAGATTTTCCATGGATAGTAAGTCTGTGTCCTTGGGAGGTTCAAATATACTGGAGAGAGTTTCTGTCCAGTATGATAAAGATCAGAATTAATAAAGATCAAGGGTCACCTCAGAAACTTTGTATTTAAAGATGTGGAAAACACCATGGTTAAATGCACTCAGTAGATATCACCACTAGTTTCAAAGCACTTAATACAGGAGAAAAGGCATCCATCTGCAGTCAAGTAAATTACCAGTATAATCCAATTAAGCACACTATTTTGTACCAAAAGTAGTCTGAAGAAAGAGAAAAGAGAAAAATAACCTCCTGGTGCTTATGCATATGGTTTTATATCCAAACTGCCAGTCCTTAGACCATAGTACAAGTGAGATAGAATAATAAAGAAAAATATTGCAAGAAGATTTATTTTTTTCCTGACCTTTTTAATTAAAAGTATGTTTCTAAATCAGAGTTATTTTTACTGATGGAAGATTTTTTGCAAGCCTGAGTTACTTACAGTCTGTATCTCATGGAAAATTTTTTTTCTGGTTCAGTTCAATTCTATTTTACACTCATCCATATACCACTCTCCTTTCATAATATTATGCAACTACATTATATCACTGCCAAATATATATCTACAGAATGCTATAGGGTGAAAATAAAAAAAAAAAGAAAAACCAAAAAGCTGTAAGTATAGTTCAGATGTTCAATGTGATATTTTATTTACAAAAAATTTTGGAGTAACTTCTTTCTGTTCACTATCATTTTCCAGGTATCTATTAAATTCTTTGGGACCTTTCCACAGTGGAGAATTTGCTAAGCAACATATAAAAGTTGGAATATAAAAAATAGATTTTCAGTGTGAAAGAATGACATTCAAAGAGCCTCATTTTGGTTTCAAGTGATGACATTAGAGTTACCTTTTTGAGACCAATCAGCCTTTCGTCATTGCTTATGCAAACTTTGTATAAAATAATGATTTTCCACTCTAGCAAGACTGATGGAAAAAGAAGCTATTTCCTGTCAAATATTTTGAGGGGCAGATAGGTTATATGACTGATATGTAATGAAGGTGCACAGACACATTTGCCAGAAAATGACATTTCTAGAGTGAAGACCCTTACAATGAATGTCATACACCATGATATGATAAAACATGTTTTGAGGTTACTTCATTCTCCTTTACAAAGGCTGATGCATATTATGACCAAAGATGTTTGTATGACATGATCTTAATTGCAAGCATGCTTATAATATGTGATAAATTATATACCTTTACATACTGCATATCTTACCACATCATGATGTGTACTTCTGTCCAGTGTCAGAAGCCTCAGAGGCAGAGATAAGACAACTGAACCTCTAGTAAAGTTTTTGAACCATATTAAGGTTGATAAAGGGCAGCTAATTTATGGGCTTGTGGTACCACTCAGTCTTGGAAGTAAAGGTAGATATGAATCTTATCAGTCATGTAATCAACCTCAGACTTCCTTGCACAATCACTTATTTGCTCTGTACTTTCCCAGCTGCCAAGTTCTCTCAGAATAGCTCATGTAGTAATGAAGTATTCCTAATTTGCCAGGGCCATAGCTGAACTGTAGAACTTGGGGCCCAAATAGGTGTTGGATATAGTATTGCCACACTCCAATGATCACAAAGGAAAATAGGGGATGATGTGATTAAAAACCCATGCCTCATATTTGTTAAGTTTTTTCTTTCCATTTCTTACCTTTTAATTTATATCCTAGTAAAATACTAATATATACTAGTTCCACATATTGTTTATATAATGCATAAACATGTAAATGTATAAAATTAGAAAAATATAAATATGTATCTGCATATATCAGATTAAAAATTGTGTGGTCTATGAAACCCAAATCCCAAATGGTTTATATTCTGCTTACTGATAAATTAATTCATCTAAGTATTGTGTTGTTTTTCTTGCCAATTTTCTGACTGGCACCCGGGGTCAAGTGTATCTAACTGTTTTCTTGGAAAATGATTTCTAGAAATCAATTTTACTTGTAATTCTTTGGCTTTCTAGACATGCAGACCTTACATAAAAGTCATTAGAATCCTTGCAAATATTTTTCTATTGCCTGTTGTTCTCTGCTCAGTAAATTGAGAGCTTGCTTTTAAGTTGCTCGATGCTTACAGTAATATGAGACAATCAGCATCCATCTAGCAACAGGACTTCAAAGAGAAATCACAATTTCCCCCCGACAGTCTTACCCCATGAACAGCAGCTCCTAGAAACAACTAGGTTACTTTGAACTCAACTTTAGCGTTACTTCAGAGCCAGCTTAGGGCTCTGATATAGGATGTAAATTGGTGTAGCAAGGTGGTGTAACCCACTGGTGAGTGGGTGTTAGAGGATCCCCTCTGTGCAGGTCCATGGCATGTGTGAGTTGCTATAATTCCTGACCACAGCTACCTACATCTTTAGTCCATATTGGAGTAACTTCTGCTTTTACTTTTGCCCATCCCCAGCTGAGCTTCAATAAATAACTCTTACTGCAAACTGCTGGGCCCCCTGGGCCTCAGATCTTGGGGACTCATTGATCAGACGAAAGTTATTTGAGTAGAGGAAATTCACAGGTGTGAATATTAGTGGCAAAGAATTTTCTCCCTTGTCCTTTTCCCTGTGGTTACAGTTTCCTTGACCATCCGTGTTCTGCATCTATTGATTCATGCTCCTCTTGAGCTATATTTAGGATTAAACCAGCTCATTTCTTTTGAGACAACACTGGCAGAGGTTTTACAGCTTATTGCCCTGGGGGCTGTAATGGAGTCTTCACCCTCCTTCAAGCACTTTGAACTGAGGAAACAGATGGGTGCCAAATGGCAACCAGAGCATTCTGGCTCAAGTGATGTGGTGGAGATGCAGCTGGCCCAGCCTCAGTGAGGACAGCCAATGGCAGAGCCAGTGCAGGTCTCCTATGGTCAGGAGACCAAAAGTCCCTCCTCAGAGGGAAAACCTTTAGCAGCAGATATATAAAGAGTATACTGGTAATTCATATGGAATCCATATCATTAGGAGGCATGGCTCCTCATCGCAGCTTCTCCTGTGAGTGCCCCAGTGCTGACCTTTTCTAGTCAGCGGTGCCTGGTCTTTGTGCCTTTCAAGGGGAGAAACTTTTGAAAACATCCATATGGGATACAGTGGGGGTGGGAGGAGGTGAACACAGACACACCTGCACTGATAAATATCAGTTGATAGGAGATCATGAACAGAGGAGGAAAACACACAGGCTTTATTTACTTCTGATTCTATAATTAAACTCCCTACAAGAGACACAAGAAAAGAATTTTAAACTGAGCATTTGCCCAGAGCTCACAGTCTTCTTATCAATTCCCTGTTTTTCACCTTGCTACTGTGTGCATATCTGCTTTAATGAGGCTGAAAGTAGATAGCTATGATTTCAGCTATAATTGCCAGCAAAAAATATGTTCATCTGACTAATCAGGATATGATTTTAACAGATTTGTTTGCAAGCATAATATGGTACTGGAAGAAGGGTCTCTTTCCAGCAGAAAATGACTTAACTTCTACTACAAGTTCTCATCAGAACAGTAAGTAGAAATCACCACATGGATCTTTAACAAAAGAGATAGCATGGCTGTCTACTGAGTGAAACCTCTCAGGATTTGTTTGTGTAGAAGATTCAAATGCTAACTAAGACCTTTCAGATTCCCCCTAAGACAATACAGGACTGTTGATTAATTTAACTGAAAAGAGAGAGATTTTCTTAAGGAAAATTTTGTTTTAAACTGGAGAAAACTTAGGTAAAGAAGTTATGTCCTTTTCTGTACATCAACTGAAATGAACACTGTATCCCTTGGAGAATTCAGTGGGAGAAACCTAACTTGTAGGAGTTGTCAGGCAGCTTCCCTGGTGCTCGGGCTGTGCCAGGGCTGACTGAGGCATGCAGCAAAGCAAAGGAGGTGCTTGGGGGCGATTACCCACTGGACAAAGCCCTCCAACACCATGAGCTCAGAATCTGGATCCAGACCAACTATCAAGGAAAAAAATTATAGTCTTTCAGCAAATATTTGTCAAGCAGGGAGACTCACAGGTTGCCAAAAATCAAGAAATGGAGGTCAACTCTTCAGGAAATGATGAATTTCCTCAGTGCCTAGCAAGAAGGTTTAGGGGGAGAAGGTCATAAACAGAAAGGTGAGTAAATAGCAAAAATAAGCAGAGTTAGAAAACCCAGAGCTGAGAAGATCTAGAAAGTTAAATGATGTCTCCATGCATGTGGGATATTTGATTTGGTAATTGATCAATTTTCTTTTACCTACACAAGGAAACTTTTACTGTTTTTCACATTGTGGACACAATCATGCCTAGACAAAAATTGCATGGACAAAATAGAAAAATTTCTCACAAGCTCTTTAATTTGTATTGCTTTCAGTGTTCATATATCTTTCAAAAAGATCTATCAAGTCCTTCCCTAAACATGTAATCTCTGTAACACCTCACATCTAATATTTATTGTAACAACAAAAATGATTTCTATGTTTGTAATATATCTGTGGTTTTTTGAGACTCTTTAATGTGTCAGACAGCAGCTTGCTGTGGCAGGGAAGATGCTGTGATGCTGCAGAGCAGCTCAATGGGATGCACCTACCAGGGCCTCAAAGGTTCTGCTCAACTCTGTGACCCAAAGGGCCAGATTCGATGCTGTCACACCAGGAAGATAGCATGATCTAACACAGGGAAGTGGGAAACCTTAGAGAAATTTGGTTAAAGCAATAGGACTTCTGTATGTTGACAGGACCTTAATTGCCTAGTAATTAAATAAATTGCAGCCATCAAAAAGGAAATCTGTTGTCTAGATTTGGTTATTTCTTAACCCAGTTGGAGGAGTGAAATGCCTACATTTGTGCAGTTACTTCATTTTACATCAACTGGAGATCTGGACATTCAGTATAATTTAGCAGTTTTCCAACTCCTTATTCATCAGAATGTAGTCTGAGGCGACCTTTTGCACAAACCTCCAAAGGCCACAGAAACTGAATACTTCCCAAGCTGACCATCTTACTTATCTTTGTGAAAAGTTACTCTGTATTAGAAGGTCAAAAGAAAGAGAAAAGAAAAGGTTTCTCAGCAGGGAGCTGCCCTTTGGGATGTTAGGTAATTTAAATTAACTGACATCATGCTGAGTAGCTTACATTTCTATATCTGTATGTGAGTGGGAACAGCTAAGGTCAAAGGGTCAGCCTCTTCTTCAGCAGGAAGACATCTCTTCACTGCCCCTTCCTTGGTGAACACAAAGCTGAACATCAGCATTTTCTTTTAGGGTGTACTTCGGCATTCTGCAAATTGTGGTAGAATAAATGAAAACTTTAATGTGACAACAAAAGTCAAACTACATTTCTCTTTCCCCTGATTATTAACTTTCCAGGATTCCTTGTCAGTTGCTCAGCATCCTCACCTTTCCACTAAGGATATAATGACTAGTTCCTAGAGGAAAGAGATTTTGTAGGAAAGCTAGCATTAACTTGAGCAACTACTTGAAAGGGGAAGTTTGTAGTAAATTAATAGAACAGAAGTTATTACGAAGTTGTTTAAACATATGACTTCTAGCTATTAAATTAGAAAAACAATTTGCAAAAAGTGAAATAAGCTTTCTGCTAACATCACAGTGGGAATTTAAGTGGTCTTGTAGCCTACAGTCCCAAGTCTGGGAGTCAGAGTCTCTGGCACTGTGTCAGGCTGATTTTCTGCATCTTCTGACTGTGGTAAGTACAATGAAAGAAATAATAATTCAAAGTGATTTTGCAAAAATCCACTCATTTCTGTTTGGAAAATACTTTGACACTCATGTATAAAATCAACATATTTTACAGGAGTGTAAGAAGAAGTTTCAAAAGTTTTGCTCTCACTTAGATGCAAAAGTTTTCTAACTTAGCATGATTCTACTTGATCCAGTTCTGTTCCCATCAACATTGTTCCCTGCCTAGTACAGGTTTTGTTTTGTTGTTTTTTTTTTGTTGTTGGTGGTGGTGGTTTTTGTTTGTTTGTTTGTTTTTTGACCTGTGTTCTTTCCATCCCTCTCTTCTTTCCTATGGGAGAGAAGGAAGGAGAGTTTGCATGAGTTTTTAAGATTTGGGAATTTGTTTTTCATTTAGCATATGAATGATGTGCCATGTGCTTTGCTAAGAGCAATGAATCTACAGAAAAATCTCTTTCACCTGGAAAGAAGGACAGATTGATATTCCAAGCTGGCATCAGTGAGGTTTGTGATGCTTCATTCTCCATTAATTCATTCATTCATTGAAATTACTGCTAAGACACACAAAAAATTACTAAACCAGTTTCATCAGAACACGGCTGCTATGACAGCTCATGAGTTAGCTACAAAATAACTCAGTTGCCTCCTTACATGGGTTTTGTACTTTAATTTTTTTTTTAAAAAAACTTCTCAAATGATTAACATTTCAGTGCACTGCCTAAGATCACACAATGCTGTATTGCAACTCAACATCCTTTTCAGGCTTTTGAAGTCACTGAGTTGCACTTGGTGTTTCACACCATGTCAGAGGTGTGCATTATCTCACCATAACACAGTGCTGCCATGTCTCATTGCACAATTAAGCTCCTGTATACCAATTAAATTGGTTAATGGATATATTACTGATAAGCTTCTTAATAGAAGAACAAATCAAACTGATCGAGACATGATAGCCCATCTCTAAACAGAAGATTGCAACAGACACTGAAGGCATGACTATTTGTATATTTGTCCTTTCATTACAGTATTGACTAGAGTTGTTTTGTAACTCTGGAAACCTTCAAGCTATTCTTGACAAATTGAACACTGCAAAATGTACCATAGTTTTGAAAATGCTACATAAATTAGGATTCCAGCCACTAACGAACTGCAAGTGGAACTTGGAGAAGGGGAAGCGAGATCTGAGGCACACCAACAATGAAATTTATGCCATAGCTTTAAATATCTGAAGCTGCTTGTGCTACTCATCTGTGTTAACCTTATACTCCATGAATTGAAAGATGATTCATCTTACCCACTTCTGATACCTGTTGTGAAGATGAGGTGAATCACCTTCCATGGTCACCTGTTTCTTTTTATCAATTATTAGATTAGTCTTTAATGGCTAGTTTAGATTTGGGCAGATAACACATAGCTATCTCCAACCTGTAGATAAATTCCAATCTGTATAGTAGGAAATTATCCACTAAATGTATTTCTTCCTTGTAGTCAAAGTCTACATAGAGTAGGAAGAGGCAGGCCAAGGCTTACTTTCAGCAGTATCCACAGTGGAGAAGGCACAACTACTGCTTTGTTGCGACACTCTGGACAATTAAATGTGTGTTTGTTTTACTAGTCTGACCTGAAATCCATGCCATGATTTCTTCACTGACATTGTTATTCCCTCTTGCTGGATTAGCAAGATGCACTCCCATGCTTGAGTTTCATCTTCCCCTCACAAATAGATGGAACCTAAATTTGTCACCCACCAGATCTACACGAATTAGAGATCATGGAAAGCTGCTTTATCTCACAGTTGATCATTACTGATTTTTGTCTCATCAGATTATAACTTCTTTCCAACCCAAAATGTATCTACCGAATTAGAAAACAGCCTGCTTAATAGACTGTACATAAAGTATTCATTCCCACCAGGCTCCACAACTGTGAGGAGATAGACTTGCCATTTTCATAAGTCATGTGACATTTAGGCAAGACCAGTTCAGATCTTAGTTGAATATTTGATCTCTTGGCCAAAGATTATGACTGATTTCATTTTTCTGTGATGTTAGACCAGTTTACATGAAGACTCGGATGAAGCCCGAGCGCAATAATAACTCAGTTCAATGCCATCACAGACTAAACAGCTGCCAGAAAATGCCAGATGATTAGACTGAAGTTCCTATCTTGATTTGTAGATGAAAAGAGCAAAGATAAGCGTCTGAAATGTTTATGTAAACCATCACAGGGATCTAAGAGAAAATCTGATAGCCAGACTGTGTTCAGAAATTGTGTTAACAGCCTATCTGAAGCCATTAGCAGATTACATTTACCTGATCATTGCATCATTGTGTTAAAATACAATTAATCAAACTTCTAACAGGCTTGCCTGTGGTTTTTATTTGCTAGGAAGACACTTTTACTAGAAGATTATCCAAAGCCTAGCATGATGATACTCCCAAGTTTCCTTCATCCAGCCATCAATAAGTTGTGCTGTTAGAAAGTAGGTCTGTGTAATTTTCAGTAATTGTCATGCATGTGGTGGCAGAAATGAGGTTGCAGAGCCATTGCATTCACACTGTTGCCGGAAGGAGTATATAAGTTGACCGTTAATGAAGTTGCTTACTGTTCACCTCATCTTGCTGTCTCACACTATCTCTCCCTTGGGATTTCATTAACAGATGGTTAATATGTATTAACTATCTTGCTGTAAATACCCTCTCACTTTTCTTGACGCTTTTCAAGGGAGTCCAGAAAACACTGAAAACATGGGGTAAAATCTAAATGGATCTGAACAATGGAAGAGAATTTTAAATATTTTTTGTCTTTGGTGTCTATCAAAATGTTCACCAGTCATACTAAGTTGGTGCAAATGCCAGGAGGATATGCTGTCCTGTTTTTTTATCAAACAGCCTGGACCTATATAGGACTGAAGAGGCTGATGGATTTTTCCAGTGAACAGTTTATCTCTTGTAGTTTTGAAGACCATCTATTTCTAACTCTTCATCTGACCTTTTTTCTCATTTTGATAAATTCAGAAATGCTCAGCCTTTGGATGCCAGTGCTCCTAAGACAGATCCTCTACTCTCCCTTTTTTTCCTCTCAGGAATGCTTCTATCAAATAAAATAAGCTCCTCTTAACTTTGATGTATTTCCTGGAAGTGCAAGGGCTTGCAGTGGGAGTTTCTCCTGTCTTTCTTATATGTATGTGACTTGATGTGTGTGTGCAGGTTTTATTGAACCTGTATGATTCTCAGAGGTTGGAAACACTTCTCGCTTCTGTGTATTCATGAGCAAATTACTTCAGCAAAAGTTACAGTCAGGGAGAGACCAAGGAGAGGGCAGGAGGAATGCAGCAAGAGTTACTTTGGTAGCATGCATGTGTATGGGGTATGTGTATGGAACACATGAGTTCCAGCATAGATTTACTTGTACTACCTCTCAGTGTCTGAGTGAACCATCAGCTTCAGTAGGAATTGTACATAAACTCAGGTGAATGATCAGTTCTGCAAAAGCGATGTATTGCCTGCTTAAGGAGATTAGAGCTTTTTGGCAATAAGATTTCTGCAAAGCTGTGTTGGTCTGCAGAATTTGTTGGTCTTTTTCACCATGTGGGATGTGTTTGTGCGGTAAAAGCAGTTTAAAATTAAAAGTAGTTAATTTTTCTGAAGAGGAAACTAAATTAGCAATACAAAAGAAGATATGATTTTATGGAAAATAGTAGGAATATTCTGTATTTCACTTATCTGATAGTTGTAATGGTCTGATAACTGGGGAAATCTATGTCAGAATCTCTGGTCTCACACCTCACCAGCCCATTGCAAATTGAAACAGGTAAATGATATTTAGATTAAGCAATTTTTGAGATGGAAACTGAGTGACTGACTGTGTTCACATGAAATTAAAGAACGTCCACATTCCTCCAAATTTGCCCTAGTGATACTTTTTTTCCTAATAAATGTGTAATGGAAATGCTGAGACTTCAGGAAAAAGGAAAAGAGGTCTAAATGGAGAAAATGAGAGAAAAGTAAAAAGAAACATAAATTTGGGAACCTTGAAGAAGCAGTTATGATTCAATTCTTGGAAACCTCTTGGTGCTATATAACCTGAGTAAATAATATATTGTTGCAGAGGTGAGAATACATCTAGAAATCCAGTAGATAGGTGGAAAAATGTCGTGGCAGATTTCACATATATAAAACTAAATTCATATCAGATCTATATTGATGCAACTCAAAGTTAACAAGTATAGTCACACAGACATAAGTATGAGAGTATTTAAATTAAGAGTTATATTCCAGTTATATCACTGATTTTCAAACAGGTTTCATCTGTTTAGGAAGAGACTATTTCATATTGCTTAATATTTTAACAGTAATCATAGTAAGTGAATTTCTATATGTTATAATAATTTTGGCATGTATAACTCAGACACAAATATTTGCAGTTATAAGTTCATTAATCTGTCTGGGGAAAAAAAATTCAGAAAATTATGGAACATTAAATCTTAGAATGGTGGGAGTTGCAAGGGACCTCTAAAGATCATTCAGTCCAACTCCTCCAGCTAAAGCAGGTCCACCTACATCAGGTTGCACAGGAACATGTGGAGGCACATTTGGAAACTTCCAGAGAAGGAGGCTCCACACCCTCTCTGAGCAGCCTATGTCAGGGATCTCTCCCCCTTACAGTAAAGAAATTTCTTTAAATAATATCTTCTTGCTGAAATCTGCACTGAACTATATTGTGAAGAAATGTGAGAAGGTGCATGGCCTTCTATGCCCATATATCAAACCCAAATCCCAGGAGATGCATCCTAAAAAGCAACTTGGAATTTTTCCTTTGAGTTCCCATCAGGAGTGGTCAGTTCTGTAATCTTTATTTACCATGGTGACTTCTTGGCTCATAGTACTTTATCTGAGCATCTCAAATGTGTTGCAGAATCTTATTGCAACAGCAGTCTATAAAGAGGTAAACATCGTCTCTATTCTATAGAGGCATAGAGTGACAAAATACGTTAATGACAGAATCACAGAATCTTAAGGATTGGAAGGGACCTCGGAAGATCATCTAGTGCAACCCCTCTGCCAGAGCAAGAGCACCTAGATCAAGTCACATGCAAATTTGTGCAGGTGGGTTTTGAATGTCCCCAAAGGAGACTCAACAACCCATCTGAGCAGCCTGTTCCAGTGCTTTGCCACCCTCACAGAAAAGAAATTTTCCCTTGTATTTCTTTGGAATCTCTTATGTTCCAGCTTGTCACCTTTGTCCCTTGTCCTATCATTGGACATCATTAAGAAAAGCCTGGCTCCATCCTCCTGACACCCACCCTGGATGTATTTGTAAACATGAATGAGGTCATCTCTCAGTCTCCTCCAAGCCAAAGAGCACCAGCTCCCTCAGCCCTTCATCATATGAGATGCTCCACTCTCTTAATCATCTTTGTGGCCCTGTGCTGAACTCTCTCAAGCAACTCCCTGTCCTTCTTGAACTGAGGGGCCCGGAAATGGACACAGTATTCCAGATGTGGTCTCACAAGGGAGAGTAGAGGTGAAGGAGAACTTGAAGAAAAAAGCTGAAAGTATTTCTGGATTTCTTGTGCCCCAGTTTAGTGTCTTATTTAGTTCATATGGTTTAACAAGTGGAGCAAGGTAAGAAACAGATGATCTCTAAAGGTCCCTTCCAGCCCCTACCATTCTAAGATTTAATATAATATGATTTTAGAGAACTCTATCCTTTATCCAGAACCTCAATAGGTGAAAACTGGAAATGATGAGTTCGGGTTTTCTTGAGCTGGTCTCTCCTGATCAAAAAACACTCCAGTGGGAATCCCCAGCCAGCACTGCTTGGGTGGAACTTACTTCAACAGACATACCAGCTCTGACCCGGCCAGCATGCCTCTGATTTGTGGATGATTCCTTCTGTCTTCCCAACGAAACCTGAGGGAAGCACATTTCTATTCCTATCATTTGAAGTTCCCTTCACTGCTAAGAACTATCATTATGGTCCATAATGGCACTAATATATTTAAAAAGCATGAGCAGATTTACTTCATATGAGTGCAAGATTATTATGGCTATTATTAAAGATCTTTTATAAAACAAATACTATACAATGTAATATGATAAAGTAAAATAATCTATGCGACAACTAGGTGAAGAAATAATTAGTAAAGCACACAACCTTTCCAAAGGATTTCACATGTAAAAATTGAAGAGCATGAAAAGATGTTGTGAAGCTAGATCTGGAAAGCACATGGCACCAGTAATAATGTCCATAGTTTTGTACATGTACTGTGTTAGTATCTTTCAATTTTCTCCAATTTTGTTTATGTAAGGTAAGAAGCAGTGCTCTTCTAAAGCACTGCCATGATTTTATAGGACTTATTTGGTGTATTTCTTAATGTAGTTAAGAATCACAATTTGTCATCAAACCAGAATAAAAATTCTGCACTCAACGCCTTGATGTACTCATAGAAAATTCCCATTTACTTGACTTGGTTAAATAAGGCTGAAAAATCCAACCAACTGGACCAAGTAATTTACTTTGGGAAAGTCTGTTTAAATGGTCAGCTTAGACAAGACACAGTTAGAATTATATTGGTCTTGTCTCTTTACTTCCGGTCTCCCATGTGTGCATTTATGAATCTCAAGAGGGATGTTTTTTGTCCTGTTAGCCTTAATTGCATTTTGTTTAGCTCAATGTTTTAAACAAAAAGCTCTTTCCAGCATGACTGAATTTATGGATCTCAAGTTTCTGTAAGGATATGCAATTCTGGCTCTAAATTGGCTCTTTATACATGGGATCCTTTTTGGATCAGTGACATTTTAAGCTACAAATGGGAAACATGACCTTGCAACTGAGGGGAAAATAACTCAAAAGATCACTTTAAAAAAGCAGGAAAATATTTTAAAGATACAGAAGTAGAATCCAAGCCTATCTAACATTTTCTATCACTTAAATTTCATAATTCAGCCTAAGTATGATTCAGAAATTAAAGTAATAAGAAGCAGGACAACATCTGTTCCACACTATGTGAACAGGAGGGAATTTGGACATTCAAGAAGTTATTATGCAGACATTCTATTATTCATAGGAACATGTGAAAAGTGTTGACAGTATAAATAACTTCTAATGTGTATTTATATTTCTTTTTACATGCACACATATGTATTAAGATTTTAGTACACAGGAACGATACTTTTTATTCTAATTTCAGTTTTGAAATTAAACTAAAATAAATGCAGTAATGAAAAAAGACCCAGGTATGCATTTTATTTTTTAAATACTTTCATGTATCCTATTTAAAGAAATGCATTTTGCATATCTCCACTGTACCACTGTGATTAAAAATATAGGCTTCTTTTGTGTAATTCAAATATTGTCTGTGAGAAGTATGTCCCAACCTGACACTGGTTTTTAAAGCTTCCCAACTTTGTATTCATTGCAATGCTGACCACTAATTATTGTTACTTATAAAATCCCATGGTACATTGATTTATAAGTAAGGATTGCTTAACTCAAGATCAAAGCCAAACCTTTTTATTCATATCTTAAAGAGATGAAGGATGTAATTGAGTTCATATATGGTCTGTTAAGCAACTTGAATATTTACCTCATACTTAAAACTGCTTCCTGAGCTGGTGTGCTAGCTCTTTTATCCAGGGATATGAAGTTCAAACAGTAACACCACTAAAAGAGAGCTATAAAGAGGGATAGATTGGGAATCCTTGCATCCTGATTACCCAAGATAAGAAGGTACTTGGGAATGGAAGTAAAGGTGGTGAGAGCTAAATTAGCTGTCTTTGAGATAAAAAGTTAATTTCCTTAAAGGAAGAGCCCAGCTAACCAACTGTCCCTTTCAAAACTAAATGTTCACAGTTAAGCCAGCAGACAACTTTTACATCTACTGGAGATAATAATTTATGGAGGGGGAGTGGGGAGTGTGGGGGTATTTACAAACACCTTAAAAGGTAAACATCTGCAGAAGAATGCAGTCTCCCTGTAGAGTAGTGGGTACTGAAACAGGGAAAAAATATAAATGCAAAAAAACACTTTTATCATGAAGCTAAAAATAAGCAAGATTTTCCTGTGGAGCTGCAGAAATTCTTATATCTAAACATAACAGCAGCTCACAGAAAGACCATTTACTTTCTTCCCAGATTGCTCAGCATAAGTGATGAAGTGCATGCTCAGCTGATAGATCATCACAGAAACATTTTGCAAGCATGCTACACAATTCAGACCCTGAATATTGAAACTTATTTGTAAATAATTTGCTCTGATTTAAGGAATGTATTTGTCTTTGGAAGCAGCTGGTGTTTTCCCATTATACTGATTTCAATGTTGAGAAAGAAAACAATTTATGATTGATGTTAGCAGTAGTTAGCTACGCAGTCTTGCGTATGCTTAAAAAGCCTTTCTTATTATGGTATATCTCCATACACAGTACAGGAAAGGAAAAGGTAAGGATAGTTGCAAGTATTTATGTCAGATAGCATTTTTGTTTGACTGTTGCCCCTTCTGCCTGGTCTGAAATGCCTTTGGAGCTAACAGGAAGGCTAAGGGAGGATTCCAGGAGCAGCACAAGGCATTTATGCGCATTGGCTTTCATTTAGAAATGGCTTGAGTTGGAGATTGGTTTCAGACACCATTGCATGCCGCATCCTCTCTTGTTTCTCTGCCATCTGTAGCTCCTCCAGAGTCTCAAATTCCTTACTTATCTGAGTTTTCTCCAGCAGTATCTGACTGGTGGCTGTGCTGGGAGCATCCTCAGGTGTGGCTGGATCCCCACTGCCCTGGCAGCCTGATAGAACCTACTGGGATGCCTGGCAAGCCCCCACCATTTGTGGTGCTTGACTGGGGTCTTAGCTTTAGTGCCTGTCTGTCCTTTGGCTATTGAATTCATTTGTGGGGTTTTCACCTAGTTCAGAGATAGA
Organism: Urocolius indicus; assembly: GCA_013401255.1. NCBI lineage: Eukaryota > Metazoa > Chordata > Aves > Coliiformes > Coliidae > Urocolius > Urocolius indicus. The sequence continues at coordinate 330,461 of WBNH01000853.1, forward strand.
TACATTGCTCAGTGTTTACAAACCTATGTCTTAGGAAATGTGATCATAAACTTACTTCAACAGCTTCATTTATAAAAAAAACAGTAAAAGCCATATTTTTTTTTAATATTTGGTTAAAGAAAGCATCTTATACTGGGTTGAAATCAGCATTTTTTTCATATTGCCATTTTAGTCTTGACTGGGATGCCATTCCTCTTGCAAACACATCAGTGCAACCATGGGCATTTGCCTGAACAGAGACTTCAGTCTGTGCCCTGTCATGTTTTAGAACATAATTTTTTCAATCATCTAATTAAGCAAAGTGGTTCATTATTAGCAATGCTAAGGTGTTAATTCCTGCTTGTGATTTTTTTTTTTCAAGCTTGTTTACCTGTGAAGCCATGTGTAACTAAAGAAAATCCCCACAGCAAGTGGTGGAAGATCGAGGGAGGAGAGGCCTCACTACTGCATTTCTTTAAGCTTTAGTTCAAAATCTCCAAGCCCCCAAGGTTTAATTATCGTGTGCAGTCTAGTGTTGAATAGGAAAAAGGGACTGTAGCACGAAGGAAAGATTTTCACACTGATACTTACAAAAGAACAGGAGCATTAAATGAAAAAAAAAATATTTTAAGGTTCTAAATGCATTTGAAGTGAATAAAAAGAAAATAACTGTCAGGGAACATATTATGAATGGAATTATAAATATTGAGTCTTCATACATCTCTCCAACATGAAATGCATCTGTGAGTTTATTGCAGCAGAATAAATAAGGCAGAAGTGTAGAAGTTAGAATTTTTCAAGCTTTCTTAGGGCTTTTCTTTATCTCATTTGAAGTTAGGTTACTCACTTAAAAGAGCTCAAAAGGTGAAAAAGACCTCACACTATTATTCACTTTAACACATATGTGACCTGAAGAGGATTAAAGGTTTGTTCAATCTCTATTCATAGTATTCTTAAAGAGTTTTCAAAGGACCTTTTAAACAAAGGTTGCCAAACAAAGCACTTCTTTTGTTACTACTTAGCTGAGGCCTATTGTCAATTAATAAGCAGGCTTTCACTTTAGTGTAATTGGGGTTTTCAATTTGAATTATGCTGCATACATGTAAAAAAGATGAATGTAATTTTAATAACAAAACAAAATTGCACATATCTTTATGTGTGTATACATCCATCCATCCATCCATGTCTTCCACAAACACAAGTGCATAAATCTCCATGTAACACTATACAATAGACTGTAACAGCAGGTGCTATGTTCTACCACAGAATTGGCTGCATTTCAATAGTACCTTTAGTCTGTATCTCCAGAAAATGCTTTCATGTTTTACAAACAGCCTGTATAAATAATTATAGTTAAAGCCAGAATAGGTACTGTGCTTACATTTACTCCTGCCACCAATAAGTTCTCAGTATCATAATTAATGAAATTTAATTGATTTTAATTTAATTCTCTAGACTGAAATTTTATTAGGAATTGACTTCTGGAAAAGTTTGAATTAAAGGTGTTCCACTCCATTTTGATGAACTGAAAATTAACGCTTGCTATCTTTTAAACCTTTTCCTGAATCCCAGAAACACAGAATAGTAGGGACTGGAAGGGACCTCTAAAGATCATCTAGTCTTCATCTCAAGCAGGTCCATCTAGATCAGGTTGCATAGGAACACATCCAGGTGGGTTTTGAAGACCTCCAGAGAAGGAGACTCCATACTCTACCTGGGCAGCTGGTGTCAGGGCTCCCTCATCTGAACAGTAAAGAAGCTTTTCCTTAAGTAAGTGGAACTCTTTGTGTTCCAGCTTTTGTCTATTATCTCTAGTCCTATCACTAGATACTACAGAAAAAAAGTATTACCTCGTTCTCTTGACATCCAGCTTTTAAATACTTGTAAGTATTAATGAGGTCCCCGCAAAGTCTCCTCCAGGCTGAACAGCCACAAATCTTGCAGCTTTTCCTCATAAGGAAGATGCTCCAGTCCCCTAGTCATCTTGGTGGCCTTGCACTGGACTCTCTCCAGAAGTTCCCCATTCCTCTTGAGATGGGTATCCCTGAGCTGGACACAGGACTCCAGATGTGGTCTCACCAGGGCAGAATAGAGGGGGAGCAGAACCTCTCTCAACCTGCTGGACACGCTCTTCTTGATACATCCCAAGATGCCATTGGCCTTCTTGGCCACGAGGCCATATTGCTGGCTCATGGTTAGTTTATTATCAACCAGCACTCCCAAGTCTCTCTCTACAGAGCACGCCAATCCCCAGCATGTATTGATGCATGGGGTTATTCCTCCCAATGTGCAGGACTCTGCACTTGTCCTTGTTGAACGTCATGAGGCTCCTCTCTGCCCAACTCTCAAGCTAGTCGAGATCTCACTGAATGGCAGCACAGTCTTCTGGGGAATCAGCCAGTTCTCCCAGTTTAGTGGCATCAGCCAACTTTCTGAGTTGGTCTTGACCTGAAGTATCTCATAATAAATACCCTTGATTATAAAAAAATAGTCTCCTTTTAGCATGGGAAGAAAACTTCATTTTGAGATGACCACATTATGAGATTTTGAAAAATTATATCTTGTATTTCTACACTGCAATCACACTAGACATTTGGAACTCGACATAAACATGCTTATTTATATGTACTCACATATATACATACCTGTATATGTAGAAAATACATATATACATTTATGTATGTACGCTATTGTATGTGGAGATAAAGAGATGTAGAGATAGATGTAGACATATAGATTGGTACAGTCACAAGGGTTCTTGAGGGATTTTGACTCCATTAAACAGAAATTATTTATTAAAAGAGAAGACATATCTGTGATGCAGAAGGATTATATCCTTATTTGTGTAATTAATGTAAAGGAAGTACATGGTGGAAGTGGAATAAACTGCCAATGGAAGCAAAAGTGCCATGTGCAAGTATACAAGGTCATCCTAAGCAACAGCCTCAGCTTATAGCTGAGTCTCCTTCTCTACCAGATATGGTAAAAGATATAGATGACTCTCTTAAGCGTTTACAAGAATCAAGCCCCTGACCTGCAGGAACCTTGGAGCATGGAAGGCTTAGAGAGGGTGAACTGCAGAGAACTCATGCAGGCAGTCATTAGTCTGAGTGGAAAGTCTGTACCTTTCCTCAGTCATGGTCTCACTGTACAGCAACAGATGAGCCCCCACTAGCAGAGGGAGTGGAAATTATCTCATCATGTGCTTTTTTTTCCCTTCAGAAAGTCTACCTCTGAAAGCTAAGGTTTTTTTTCTGTGTCATTCTAGACTGTAGTATAAATCTCACCTTTCAAATTTGATCCAACTGTTTCTGTGTACCTGTATGTGTGTGTGATTTCTAAACAGCAGAACTGTCACCTAGAAGAGCTTAAAAATCTTTGAAAAACAAAGTCATCACAGAAATTCTTTGAACATTCTTACTTTCTTTACAATCTCCCAGGAGTCATATGTATCCCTGAGACCACTGTATATGAGTAGATTTAGACATTTTTATGCACATATATGCCGTTACTGATATTTGTGTGTGTGTAATTTCTGTATTACATGCATATGTTGACAATGTGCTAATGGAGTTTTTTTTCAGAAGTCCATAGCTTGAGGACATAAATACAGCACATATTTGTTACATATATTTGAAGGGAGATATCTGTATTTGAGTGGTCTTTACAGATGAAAACTCCTGTGTTTATATAGGTAGCCTAAAGAATTTCTTAACATTCAAATGAAATAATAGTACGTAATTCAGTTTGACTTCTTTGATATGATGCATCTTTTGTAAAATGTAGCTCTGGACATAATGCCACTTTGTCCTGAAGATTTTGAATCTATTAGCAGAGTAGTGTTTTTATATAACATTCCTGCAGAATATACAGAAGTTTTCAAACTAAGGACAAACCTGACAAAAATCCATAGTGCTTGCTTGGAAGCAGACTTACCCAACAGATCACATGTTTCTTCCATAAAAATTTACCTTTCCATAAAAATACATTTGGTTTTGGTAACACTGAAATGTTAAGGTTGGACTGACTTTCCTGTAGGTCAGCACGGGTCCTAGTATTGGGTCTACCCCTGACAAATGTCAATAGCAGTAAGAAACATGAGGTCATCTGCATTAAAATATGACAACATACTCTGAGTATAGCTCCTACATGAGATCCAGAAATAAAACAGCTCCTACTTGAGAATTCATGATATAACAGGTAGTAGTAATGCCCTATAACTACAAAATGGCTGTAGTTAAAAATGTATCGGCTCTTGGGGCACTGAGAGTGTGCACTTGTGTTTGCACTGTATTGACTCAGAATAATCATTTCTGACAGAAGGTAAAAAATGTGCTGTAAATTATTTTACCCCATGTGGTGTCTACATATCCTGCCCAGAGTGCCAGATGACGTTTCTAAAAGTTACAAATGTGATATAGTGCATGACATTTAAACTAAAAAACTAAAAAATGAGGTTAATGACTTCTTCACTGTGAGAAAGAAATTGTGTATGATGAGCTGACGTTTTTTATGGAAGATGTATCTATGTGACAGGCACTCCCTTTGCCTCAGATCTCCTCTGGAGTCCTCCTTGCATGGCTAAGAATGACTCCAGGGAAAGAATATCACTGCTGCAGACCTTTCCTGAAAATCTTTGGTTTTAAAATTCAGAAAAATGCTCAAAGTTCTGTATATTCCTTTTCAATATGACCTAAAGCTGGTTGTCTCAATGGGTCTGTAATCATATAAATCAGCTATGTTTAATGACTTGCAGGAGAAGTTTGTGGTCATACAGCCCGTGAGAATGTGTGAGCTATTAAGAATTGCAGCATATGTCAGGGAAAGGTCCAGTTAGTGTAATAGAAATATAGGAAAAAATAATATTAACAAAAAAGAGGACCTATAGACTGATTCTTATTAGATTTTGGAAATCACCATGTAGGAAATTTTGACCTAGAAGCTATATCTAGACCTTCATTTAAGAAGTTTGTGGAAGATATATCTTCTGTGACATTTTTCTTGACTTTTCTCCCTGTTTGTACTTTTGAACCTTCCAAGATCATGCCACGGTGAGTTCCATAACTCAGCGCATTTGCTTTTCCTTTCCTTTGTTTTCAAGCTGCCACCTGGGACCCCCTTAGTTTTTTTGTACCACTTCTCTCTAATCACGTTCTTCGTAATGTCAGGAATTTGTTTAGCTATAATATGTCTCCCAGTCACTTTTTTCCTACACCTAACCTTTTCTCATATAAAAATCACTGCCTAACTTTGGTCATCTTTGTTGCTTTTACAGCTGCAGAAATCCTTTCTCAAGAATGAATGGAGACACAGTCTGTAAGACATAGACAAAAGAGCGAACAAGGCAGTTTAATGATGTTTTCTGTTTTATCTTTCTTTAAATGGCCAAGTTTGTATTTGTCTTTTTGGCTACGGTTGAACACTGAGTCAATGTTTCAGAGATTTGTGCATCCCTGTCCTAGGTTAATTTACAGCAGGCATTGTATTTCAATCAGAAGAGTTATTCCCTTCTCCTGCATGCATACATATATTCATCTGCTATTTTGTTATTTAATTAATTGTTGCTTTTTTAATTATTTTTTAACTGTTTTGTTATTTATCTGCAATACTTTACAATCACCTTTATGTTTGACCATTCCAAATAAGTTTGTATCATTTACAGTTTTATTAGATCCCATCATGCTGTCTTCTCCCCACTATTTGCAAATACACTGAATAGCATAGATCACAGCAAAAATGAGATTTCTGAAGGTATCCAAGGAGAATGTTTCTATTTTGTGATTTTCTTTTAAAATCTTTTATAGCTCAAAGATGGAAAAGTCAAAGATAGATCAGCAAGTTCATTTTCATTTAAGAATTTAATCCTATGGGATCAGAAAGGAAAACAGTACTTTAAAGATCTAAATACCTAAACTATGTGAAACTGTGACTATGTAGAGTTCAGTCTGTTTTCTGGGAAAATCAACAGAATGTGAGACCGCTGTCTCTATTCATTGGTGCATATTTATGTAATTAGTTCTACATTTTTTTGTATATGTGCATTATATATCGTATAGTTTGCAGTGGTCAGGAGGATTCATCTGTACAGCTATCTAAACTTAGTTCTAAGGTGCCAGTTTTCCTGCTCATGTCTGGTCACTTTAAAATCAGGTGTATCTCCAAGCCCTGCACACAGATTCTGTCTGTAGTGGAGGAGAGATGCATATCCAAAGGATGTTTCAACCCATCCTAAAACAAGTGCCCCAGAACAGCAGGGTTAGTCACCACCTGGAATAGCACTCATTTTTCTCCATTGACTACAGAGATCATTAAAACACCTAGCTAGACTAGACACTTACCTTTTGAGTGATAACAGGTAGTTGAGATGAACCTTACTCAGTTCTTCCTCATTATAGCTATGGATGGAATTTTTGCAAGGACAAGTACCTGGGTTGGTGGCTATGGTAAAAGACATTTTCAGAATTCCTGTTTCAGATAGAGCCATTTCCTCTGAAAAGGTTTCCAACAAGTCCTGGATCTTAAAGACTCGTGGAAAAGTAAGCACACTTGACAACTTCTCCATGGAAATAATAACAATTTAATTACACCAATAAACTCCAGGTCAAGATTTTTTTTTTTAGAGTGAGAAATGCTTTTAAGCCTCACTTTCTTCCAGAAAAACATTATCTCAATTTATAAACAAACATAAGAAAAAATTCTTCAACAAACATATCACCTTTTGCAACTTAGGGAAGATGTTTGATGATACAACCATAACACTTTGATTTAACACCTTTAGAGAGTCACTACAGCCAAAATAAGTAAAAAAGGGACACAGAAGTATAGTACTCTAAATAAGCTAGGAAATTCTATTTTGGTTGGTATTTTCTATTTTTTTTGAACCAGAGAGAAATTTCCATCTTGTTTTGGTTTGGTTTGGTTTGGTTTGGTTTGGTTTGGTTTGGTTTGGTTTCCCTATGAATGAGGCTAACTACTTTGCAATAAAACCTCAGTTGTGAATTTTTTACTTTTGGATGATTGATGTCATCCTTCTAGCAACAACCTTATAAGCTTATTTTATCTTAGATTGATATTTTTTTAATCCTTAGTAATATAGACAGAGTCTTAATTTTACTCCTGACAATAAATTTACCTCCCCATTAGAAGAAGCTGGAAAGCATGTGCAGCTGCTATTGCATTGTATTGTGCATGCCAATTTAATTGCTGCTGTTTTTAGACTCTGATACTCCAAAATGTTTAGGAATATAAACATCTTGCATTTCATGAAATGTACTTCAATGGCCAGACACTTGGGAAAAAAATAAGGGCAACAAAGAATGGAGATGGATATTGATACTGCCTCAAGCCTTCTGTTTATGAAAACAGCCTTCCAACAATCTGCAGCATGTCAACATGGACCCAAAGTCCATTTTTCCAATCTGCCCTTGTGATATGTGTTGGACATCAGTGCCAACATACTCAAGCCTTTTTAACATAATTCTATAGGTTATAGAGAGTACCGCTGAGTTACTGACAGTTGTTTTTCTTTCTTGCAGCTGCCCTTCAGTTAATAATAATAGTGAAAAAAAGCGTCAACTCCAAACCAAGTATTTCACATACTAAAAAAACAGAGGAGTAGCTACCTGCAAGATGGTTTGAATACCTGTTCCTGGTAATAGAATAACCATTTCAAGAGGAGATCAGATGGTGTCCAAGTTGGCAGTGGGGCTTCAGTGGGTGGAGACACAGACAGTGCAGCCTTTCCCATCTCACCTTCTCTCTCTGCAATCTCACATTGTGGCTCTCCCAGGAGCCTGGGAAGTGCATCACAATAGACTTGAATTTAAAAAATGGACAAATTATTTACTAACTGCTCCAACAGAAGAGATTTTTCAGGGTCTTGTTAGAATAGCCATCATCAAAAGCAAGCTACATGTTATGCCTAAAACATTGCAGGTGTTTCTTTGAGAGCTTGGAAGGAGAAAAGCTTTGTTTTCAGTTAAATCCCTTACTGCCTCTGTTTTTCCTGATATAACTTCGGGCCAAACTGCCTTTGGAGGTTTGAACAAATTGCCCACTGACAAGGAGGCTTTTGTTTAGCTCTTTCATTAGATAGTGTGTCACTTCATTGAATCATTTTCCTTGTCTTTCACCGAACCTTCCACTAGCGCAGGACAAATTCACAGGACATCATTTGCTGTGGATGGTCCAGGTTCTTAGCTAGTAAACCAATATTGTTCCTTAGATTGAAGCATTAATCTGGTCCAGAGATTTCTTGTCCCTTGGCTATGAAGAATAGTTACTTTCAGTGTTGTGTATGTCACTATTGTGTAATTATTATAATTTATTTAGTTTGTCAGTGTTCGTTCACATATTCACCATTTTATTGTGATTTCCATTAAGTTATCATTATTCCTTCATTCCATCAGTAAAAATAGTCTGCTTTCACTCGTCAACCTGTCCCAAATATCCCATGGTTGAAGAAAACCTGAACTCTTCTGCACTAATTTCTCAGACATATAGGAAATATAGTAAGATCCCAGTGGCTTAAGCTCCTTTCCACTCTGTTGCAAAGAAGTAGCCGTCACTGTAAAAAAGCCCTGCAGGACTCATTTTAGCATTAGTAATTGTTTCAGTAGAGGATGAAGAAGCTCTAATCAAAGATCAGAGATGGAATATTTCAAGGGGAACAGAATAGTATGAATGGAAGAAGTCTCTGGAGATTTTATAGCTTAAGGACTATATTGGAAGAAACAGGAGAGAGACAAACCTGAGGATAATGCTTAGGCATGGAGGTGAGATGGGATGGGGAGAATTAAAGCCCCTTCCCTCCTTTCTCTCTGATCTTTCTACACTTTATCGTGCATTTTTGGCTAGCAAATAGATAAAATACTACAAAAAATCTGAACTGAAAGTAGTTAGAACAGGTATAATGGTATTTAGAAACCTGGACAAGATATTTTTCCAGGGTATAAATGTTTTGAATATGACAATAGTGAAAGTTTGAGGAAAAGTTATATAGAAAAGAAGAGGTATCTGGTTAATAACTAAGAAGAGTAATAATAATGTCATGATTTTAAACTCTTGTAACTTTGCTTTACCTAAAAGTCATAACATTTTTCTCTAATTTTTTATTTATTTCTGTAACATCATGAAAAATACCAAGCAGGGGTTTTTTTCCCCAAAATTAAAATTCTAGCACAGTTTAAGAAAGCTTAAGAAGCTAAAAATTCTGAAAGTTTATTCAAACTACAGATTCACCTGAAAAAAGAGAGAAACTACAGAAATCCTCTAGGTACTCCATTATTTTTAAGAAGTTGGACATGGAAAGCACTTGGATAATACTATTTTGAACAGCACTATAAAATTGAAAAACAGAAATAAGCACAGGCAGAAAGCCTTTTTACTTCTCCTTGTTACAAAAGCAATGGACATTTAGCTAAACTTAAAGGTGACATATACAAAATTGATGAAAGAATCCTTTCTCCTCTTGACAAGAAACACTCTTAACTTGCAGTTTTTGTTACCACAAAGTGCAGTTGAAACTAAAGCCTTGGGGGACTTTCCACATCAATCTGAGAACTGCTCAAGAAAAAGCCACATTAAAGATTTGCCTGGAGAAATTTATTCTGAGCATGAGCAGAAAAGAATCACCATTTATGATTCAAGTGGAATCTGATGAAGTAAACCCCCTAATTGATTGCTCTCACTGGAAATCAAGAAGAACGGATAAGAGAATAACAAACATGAGATCTTTCCTGAAATAGTCTTTTTAAAAAATTGTAAATGCAGTGGAATTTTTGTGGCTGGTTCCCAAGTTAATTGGAAAGCGTCAATTAGTGGCTGTGAAGATTATTTTTTTCCTAAGTAGGAAAGCATCAGTTGTTCAGCATAAAGAGAAAAATCACTTTTTTCCCCCTGTGATTCCTTACCACTGCTATATTAAAATACAACTGTATAGAAAGGGTTTCACTCCAGTTGTTTGTAATGGAGACAGAGGATGTGGATCTTGCAATAAGGCCACTGAATTGTCATTGGTTCATTTTCAAAGAATACATCAAACCACAAGATAAGGAGCAAAAAGATTGTCAGCTACTATTTGAGTTGAAGAAATATATGAAAGAACAACATTTTTGAATGGTAGAAGCTATATAGTATAGTTGTGTGATGCAAATAAAAGATTTACTTGCCTTCCCAGTAGCAATCACTTGCACCTCTTTCCAGGGCTCCCAAAACACAATCCTGCTGACAGATCCTAAATGTACTGATGTAATGAGTGCAGAAGAAGTAGAGATTATTGGTATAAATTCATCATATGGAATATATCTCACAGGAACTATTCTACAGTACATAACCTCTATTTTTTTTCACTCAAGGATTACATTTTGTGTTTACACAGACTGGGAACCAAAGAGGATTTTGATCTTCCCTAATTTTAAACCATATGGAAATTAGACAGCTAATTTCATGCTTTGTGGTCAAAGGAGACCAGTATCACTAGAGCACAGTTTATCCTATTTGTCTTTGATATATGTCTTTGAATGGGACAAATACCCCTTTGTAGGTACCTGTGTCTCCTCAATAATTATATAGGGCGCCTCAATGACTAGACTAATCACTTTTAGAAGATAAACCTAGGTGAAATAAATGGAACTCTGACTTTAGTGATCAAGACCCAGTTCCATATGCAAGTCCACTGTTAGAAAGATTTCTAGAAATCCTATGCTAGCCAAGAGGATGTGTGATACAGGCATTCATCAACTTCAGATACCAATGAGCAATAACAGAAAAGACAGTTGATAAAAATATTCTTACAGATTATAGAAAAACATTTTCATACTTACTACGATACTCTTCAGTTTTTGAAACCTGCCAAATTATACTTTAAGAGTCTTGCTTTATTTTATCTTATAATTTATGGAACTGCAGATTTTCTGTCTTAGAATTGCTCTGAATAAACTCATGAGCATTTTTCTCATTAAAACATTTCCATGCTTTTTATGCCCTGCAGGAAAATGTATATGTAGGCAAAATTTCATATTTTCTGATGAAAGTAAAAATAAAATCTTGCCAATATTTCACAACAAAATTTCATAAAGAAGTTTTGGGTTTTTGTTTTTATTTTTTTAATTTACTTTAACCTTGTTTCTGAATTATCTTTCTGTACTTTGGCAAATCTATTTGGATTTACAAAAAGAATATTTGGAATATTATTTCAGAATGCCTAGTGACTTTATAAGCAAATACATTACTTGCCATTTCTAAGCTGAAATGTAAATGAAATGTAAAAAATATTTCTTTGGTGAGAAATCTATGCTCTTTGACTTCTCATCCCCTCTCAAAATTCAGACAGCAATTGCAAAGTATCAGATGACTTCCTGCAAGGGGGAAGATCCATTTTTAGAACAGTCTTACTTAGTACGTTACAACAGAGCTTAGAGTCCCTCATCATGACAAAAGTCCCATTATATTGCTTGCTACACTAGCAGATGACCGTTCTACATAGATTATGGGCAAGAGGACCACTGGCTCACCTGTTATTTAGATGTGGGATGCAGAGAGATACCTGGCTACTCAAGGTCACGCAGGAAAAATGGCATCCCTGAAGGAACACTCCACTACTTCAACCACGAGATTATTTCAGGATTATGTGGAGTGTAAATCACAGTAGAATTTGGACTTAGATACTATTATTACATTTTGTTTGTGGTGTTTGATAGCACAACCATAAGTAGTTACTTGTTTTCTAAGAAGAGCCAGTTCCTTAGACCGCTATGAACAGAAACTTCCAAACTCATGGTTAAGTGCAAGATGCTGAATGAGGTAATTTCTAGATGTTTTCTACCATCTGATAACAGTCTTTAGAGATATATGCTTTCAGAAACCTCAAGTTAATTTCTGATAGTTCCCTGTTCTAGGAATAGTTTCTTGCTGATAAATTAGACACTGACTCAAGGAAACAGAAGGTTGTTTACCACTTCTTGTAGAGACGTATACACCCATATATATATTTTTGCAAATTATATATATAGTTAAGGTTATGGTTATATATTTAGAATTATATAAATACACACACACACACAAACACACACACATACACATATATTTAGCAAATATTTTTTTAGGTTCTATATTAGTCTAGGAAAGACATTTGGCTAGGTTTTCCCCATAAAAAAGTGGTCCTTGGCAGTGCTTGGTGTGGGAAACCACATCATAACTTGAAATCCAATATGGTGACCTGACACCATTAGAGTGTAGCTTATGCTTCATTTATGACTGTTTTCACATGCAGAATTTAACTCTGCCCTCTTGACATCATACTGGAACATAGCTTGACTTGCTTACTCAAGGCCATGTTTCTCCTTGCTGACTCACACTGGCTTCAGCTGAGCAAAGCCCTTAACTTTAAACATGTGTTGGAAACTCAAGCTCATGTCTAAAGTTTACCACGTGCTTGTGTGGGTCTTCAAATAGGCCACTGAGAAACGTCTTACCCTGTTTTGTTTCTTTCTTTCTGTTTTTTAACAGATGAGATTGGGCAACTCACCAACAATGTGGTAAGCTTTACCTTTACCTGGGAGTAGTGTGTCCCACTCAGGTGAAATTTTGAATGAAGTCAGTGTATTTACATGGCAAAGGTGTAAATTCATCATATATAAATACATCCGAAGTACATTTATTGCAGTAGGAGGAGGATTTTTCTATGGGCATTTGAAGGTCTCTTGGGAACATGAATATGCTCCAGAAGCCTAAACTTTGGCTTCACTGTAGTCTACAGCCAGGTGAACGAGTGAAATCTATCCAAGTTGTATTTATCCTGCTTCAGTTGTACTTCTGACTGCAGTGTGAGAGATTGCTGCAGAGAGCTTGCTGAACCAACTGATAAGAAGGATTTGAACATTTTCCTTCATCCTTGTGTCATATTCAAAGTGATATCGTGACTCTCTTCATCTTTAGGAAGGTTAATGCTCCTGTAAGAAGATTAGATAGTACATGGAAAAAGAAAAAAAGGTTTTGAAACTATTCCTTAACGCTTTTTGTATTTTCAAATCATTGTCCAAACTAATCCACATAGTCTTCCTCTCAAGTGTGAATATTTTATTTGCAAACATCTGTGACTTTAACATGACAAACTGCTGCATAAATGCATTAGCAAAAGTACTCAAACTACAGTTTCACAGTCTCTTCTCCTTTCCTTCCCTCTCAAATTTGTATTGCATAAAACATGCAGACTTACAAAGTCTCATTAAAGAGGGGCCATCCAACAAACCCTGTACTTAATTATAGGCAAAAAGAAGTAAAAAAAGCTGGTAAGGGGAGAATCTTTATTTTAAAAACAAAATTAAAAATTTATTCATTTCACATTTTCATATTTTTATTGTTATTTTTGTTTCAATTTGAGAAAAAACAATAGAATCAACCCAAAGACCAATAAAACTCGCAGGACTATGGCTTTCTTCTAAAATGCAAGTGTGCTAAAAAGAGTGATGTTCAAGGCACAGATGATGAACTGGTGAACAAGGTGATAAAATGACACAGAGAAGGTCACACCAAATTTTTGTGACATGACTTAAAGTTTATCACAGCTCCCAGAATAAGTCCAGTTTTGACCAGGCCATACACGTTCCCTTGTGACAATCACTCAATTTCATGTAATGCATTTCTCCCATTTAAAATATTGGAATTTGATATTCTCTGTGGACCTGAGCTTGCAGCTGCTCTATTCATGGAAACAGACTTGAATTTAAGATGAAAATGAATAATCCACTTCATGTTAATAATGAACTCTGTTTCTTTTGCATTGGTTCATTTAATATTGAAGTAAAATTATTTTCTGTAGTCATTCACATTCACACATATGCTCATGGTAGTTCTCAGCTGCCCCATGCTGGTTTGCAGGGATCAAAAGAGAGCTCCTGGGCTCTGGTAAGGGACTGGGCAAACTCTTGGACAAAGAGACAGAGAAGCACCATTAGTAATCATAGAGCCTAGAGAATTTTGCTTAAAGGCTGAGCAACAAAATAAGAATATTTTGATCCCAGGTCTGAGATGACTGTGGAGGATAGACTTCTCAGAAAACTTTTCTCAAGCTGTCTTTAAGCTCAGGTAGACCATCTCACCCTGGCAAAAGCAGATTATGTATTTTCAAAACAGCTAAATCTGGAATCCACAATAAATGTCAGGATTATATGTTACCTCAGCTGTGGACATGGATAATGCTTACAATATTCATGTTTATATTATCTAAAAGCTCATTGTTTCTGGACTGCAAAGCAAATGGGCAATGGTATATGACAAAATACATACAGAATCACAGAACCTTAGTGTTATATGGCTTGTATAGAGTTTAAAGATCTACCAGAATTATTAGCTGCACTATCTAATGGAAAATTCTTAAAATCTGCATTTCATGTAAAACTTTAGCACCCCAAAACTTACTGTATTTTGGCACCATTAGACTCAACAATTTTCTGGCTGTTGACTTCTCTGGGTCCAGAGTTTCACTGTCAAACAAATAAGGGGCCTGTTCACTGCAGGAGTGCAACTTGCAGATTCAGCTGTGCCTTTCCAGCATCCCTTGACCTGGGTTAGGCTGTCTTGGGATTACTCTGATTAATATCGTTTTATGACAGTGAAAGGAGCACAGTTGCACAGAGCTGTGATGTCTCTTTTTTCAAAGTTCCTTTTCATGTTTATAGGAACCAAGGCAACATTAGGAGTGACCCAGGCACTCAGCAACAATCACATGTCATTCTGGTTTTGATTTTGCAGCACACCAAACTAATTTCTTCTGACAAAACTCATGCAGGATCTTTTCTTGGAATATCCTCTAATTTACCACAGATGGAAGTTGCTATGCTAGCTGAGAAGGAAGACTACTCATTACTTGCTAAATATATTTTCTCCTATGTGATCTTTGCAGAAGGCAGATGTGTATAAGTTGTATGCATGCAGACATTTTCTTACAGATACTACAGAGCATACAGGAAGCATGCAATAAGCCTGCATAGACTTGTCTTTTTAAATTATATTTAGTCTTTGCTGGTGTCCATAAAATTGGGTACCTGAGAAAAGTACTTGGGTCAAGAATGACTGAAGAATCTGACAGACCTCAAAAATTATTTATCTATGTGTAGATAATTTACAATAAAACTGTTCAGACTCTAGATTTAATTTTGTGAAATGTGCATGAGATTTTTTTTCTAAAGTGTAGCCCAGATAAAGTACAAGGTTAATTAGAACCAAATGTAGCTTAGATTGGCACCCTAATGTTCTCTGATCAGTGTGATGATTAGCCTTAGATATTTTGAACAACAGTTACTCAAAGGATATTACATTACCTTCCGTGTCTAAAGGGATTTAGTAACAATAAATATTCTCTTCAAGATGCTATTATTTTCAGTGCATAGAAGGTTTGACTGGACAACAACTGCAGGAGTGTATCTAGTTCCTTGTGAATAGAAGTAAAAATAAACATTATCACTCTTACAGGGAGACATACACATTCAACTTAGCATATTATTTCTTTCTCTTGTAAAAAAATGACAGATGATGATGCACAGAAATTTAACCTTCTTACTATTTCTTGAGGTCTAACTTATCATCAAATATCAAAACGGCAAAAATTGTCTTCCAGGGAACAAATTCTCTAAAAGTTAAATACAAGTATGATGACAGTTACCTTGACAGCTAGAAAAAGTAAAGGATACCTTGTTTTTTAACATGATAGGGGTTGCTGATTAGTCAATGAAACTGCCTAGGTGAGTTCAGGTGGGCTCTTCATCCCACTTACACCAGACAGTATCTGATTAACATCCACCAGAGATTAGCACTCACAGCAATGATGGGATCATCTGCTGTCAAAAGGCATTCCTGTTCCTTGAATTTGTTTATAAAATGAGTTTGTTTTCAGGGCTACAGAGAGACATAGCCACCATAAAAATAACTCCAGACTAGCCTCTTGGCTGCCTGTAGCTTCACTAAGAAGTAGGGATTTAGCAAGTGGAAGGCCTGGGCAGAGAGGTGTGGCTTGCAGCTCTTTTTAAAGTAGCCAAGTGCATACTTAATTGCATTTCTGAAGGGAATACATTCCAGAAATGTGGGCTTGCTACCAAGAAAATTCGGTCAGTACCAGAACTGGTTTGTGGTTAAGGCACTGGACTATGACTCAGGATATCTGGATGCTAGTCATAGCTCAGGCATAGGCTTCCTCTTGACTTGAAGCCAATAATTTAATCTTATTTTCCCACAGGTAAATCAAGTAATAACTCTCCTTTCTTGCAGAATGGTTGTGAGATGAAAAATTTATTACTGTATGTGAGATTTTCAGAGTTTACTTCTTAGATATGCATTTTGGGAGAGCAATCATACAATATCTAGTAAAAAGAATAACTATTGAGGTCTCAGAGTTTCCGTAATAGTAGATTATATATAAATCTTAGTAACTGAACTGGAAAAAAACAATAAATAAATAAAGCTTCATTTAATTTCATGCTAGTTGGAAGATCAAACTTCTCTAAATCATGTTGCTACTGTTTTCCCATCTCCTGGGTTACTGTGTTTCATATTTTTTGTTTGTTTCTGTTTTTAAAGAGGGTAAAGTAGGTGCTAGGTACATCAGTGTTGATTTTCAACCTTAAAAAAAAAATTCCAAAGAATTTTTCTTTGGAACACTTTCTAATGTGAAAAAATACCTTCAGACCTGAATAGTATTTTTTTAATCTAACTTTCATAACTGAAAAGCAGAGGAAATAAAAGTTCCAGGTACACACCAGGAAATGATTGGTAGAAATCATGGTACCCAGCTTTATTATAGTAATATTTCTTTGTGAAGTGATGCTGGAGAAAAAAAAAATAGCTTATTAGAGTGAATTTTCAACACCTTAGTTTGTGTCTTTGTCTCAAAAAATTTACTAGTTGCCTGTCCTAGCCTGCTGTGTTGGGCTATATCTAATCAACCCCTTGGTCTGCATACACAATGAGCTTGTTCTGGGTAAACTGAGGCAAAGGCATGGCTTGTGGAAGATTAAATGAGCTTCCCATCAGCTTCAGCCTAGCTTGTAGTGCATAATTCTCATCTAGATAGATGTGCAGCACTTGTGTAAGACAAATTCACCCTGATGTGAGTAGCCAGTGTTAACAGGAGGATAAATCACAACAGCACAAACTCCACTTTATTCCTCTTCTGAAGTGTACATGGGAGATTTGCTCCATCAGTGCAGACAGGTTGGTGGAAACTTCCTTAGTCCAGAAACACTGTAATATGCTGCCTGACAGCAGTGGAGGGGAGTTTGTGACTATCAATACTTATCTTTTACCTAGTGCATCATTTTGATATTTGTATCATCAGATGCTGCACTGTTGCTTTATCCTCATGAGACTTCTGGCAGAAAAGGCAAGAAGCTGATGAGTGTTAGCCTTGTTCCTGCAAGGAGACCATGGGTTGAGAACACAGAGCTAAAGTGCCAGCTCCTGGACAGGCAGCACATGCCTGAAGAACAGTAAGGACAGTGAACTTTGAGCACACCAAATGGAGACGAGGATTCAAACCATAAATCTTAAGCAGAGTATCAACTTTAAGGCCAAATTCTTTAAAAAATAAACAAACAAACAAACAACTTCTGTTCCTTCTACCTTTCTGACTTCTCAGTTCCAGAAACCGAGTGTGTATCTTAGCCTGTAAAGGCCTGACTTAGATCTATGTTGTTCACATCATTAAATCCAGAAGGCCAAATGCTACAGAGGTGAACTGCTCCAGGAGGAAAATCATATGGGCTTTGTGTATTCAGAGCAGGGTGTGAAATTATTGGTGTACATTTCATTTTCAGCAACAGGAATAAAGCTTTCCTAAAACTACATTGCACTCTAATGACTTAGAAGCCTGGCTCTGTTTCAGTTTTAATGCTCTTCATTCAAAGTCTGTTGTTTTTTACAGCAATCCCCTTAAAACAAATCTGCTGGTCTTGTGAACCAGCAGTGAACATCTGTCCCACGCTGAACACCTTGCTGTACGGGTTTCTTTGTTCTTTTCTTTTGCACAACCAGAAAGCACCAAGTTCTGACCACTGATCTGCCATTGCACATCCCAACTCCTCAAAAGATAAATAAAAGCACTATTTTGATTTTATTTCAACTACTTGAACAGGAATATGCTACTTTATCAAAGTTTGCTGGGATCTTAACTCAGGAGAAATAGAGCTCACAAAACATCATCAAAATTGCACACTGTAACACTTTTTCTTTACCTAAGGGAATACGTAGAGAAACAGAATATATCTTACATTTTCTGGTTAGCTGTCTGTATGCCTGGGATCCCCAGTAGGATTGCACTAAAATTTTTTAAATAAAAATCTTTAAACGAAAATTTGGAATAGAAACTCCATACTCAAAAGACAATTTTGTGCCTACCCAGGCATCTATGGAGTGATTCTTCTGTGTCTAAGAAAGAATGTGGGGAAAGACTTCAAGGTGTTTGATTGAGAGCTTCACAAGTAAGCAAACAATACTGGCAGATCCAGGACAGAGTACCGGGGAAACTGACACAACAGTGATGGTGAAAGATAAGAAAAGGATAGGCAGCACAGAGACTTGAAATTTAAGATTGTTGTTACAGTATGGTGGAATATCAAGAGATGGAGGAGAGAGGAAGGACAGGGAAGACATGGGTAATACATGAATAGTAAAATTAATAGCCTGAAAAATAAATTTCAGTCAGAATATAATCAAAGCAGGACGGAGAGAGGAGAGAAACTCTCTGCTTTACAGTATCTGTATTTTGAATGGGAGCATTAAACTACCTAGTGTGGCATGTTAATTAATTTTTAAGTTATTACTTCATTCTGCATTACTGTGTTGTTATTCAGGCCTTTATATAAAATCTGTGGAAAAAAAAATGACTGATTGTCTGTTTGAACTTTCAAACACCTTGTTTGTTTGGTTTTGATTGTTTCTTGCCAGATGGTTGAGCATATGTTTAGCAGTTTTACAGGGGGGACAAAAAACAACAAAAACCCAACACATGTAGTATATAGTTAAGAGTTTAAAAGGTACTGGGAACATTTATTAGCTTCTAATGCAAAACTAATGTTAAAAATAATCATAGTGACAGGATACAGTTTAAGGCTGAAAAGACCTACGTTTAGTTCCCTTTACCTCTAGAGACACAGGATCCACAGACCTGCAAAGACATTAATTTACTTAGCTTCAGTAATCTGAAATTTAGTTTTGTAGACTAAAGCAGTTGCCTGTGATAACTTCCTTTACTCAATGATGGCAGAGTTATCTCCAAGGAGTTTGTTTGCCTATCCTCTCTAAAACATATACTTGTAAATAGGAAAACTCACCTTGGGAGTGTGTCAGCTTCCTCTCTGAAACACATACTTTTAAATGGGAAAAATCACCCTGGGAGGATGTCAGCTTCCTCTCCTGGATTACTGACAGACCCTTGGCCCGACAATTGGCCCCTAAATTGGACTATACACTCACCTTTTAAATGACCAAATGTAGGAGTAATCTAAACAGTCCCATCTCATGTTATAATACTGTTTAGGATGATTTCCAGATATTGCACAATTAAAGCAGAGGGGAACAGAAGCATTGTGAGACACCAGAGTGGTTCCTGTTGCTTGCGTTCCCTTTCTTGATGTGTTTTTTCTTTGGCTTTTTCAACATTTCACATTTATTTCCAACTAGAAATCATGGCCTAGATTAATCCCACCTCATTATAAACACTTAAGTGAGATATTTAAATCAGGAGCCTGTTTGCCCTTGCTTCCTGTGCAGATGATCAAAAGAAAGGGGCAGTGACTGACACATGAAGGGCAGTTGGGAGGTGCCAGGCTTGCTTTGCAGGCTACAGGAGAGGGATCCCAAAGTGAGTAAATTCCTAGCTCAGGTGCTACAGGTAATTATTTGAGGTTAAATAGGAAAATGTGAGCTTAAGTGATAGCTGCTTGTGAAACTTGAATTAATCACCCTTTAAATGTCTACTCTAATGCAGGGAAGAAGTGAAAGAAGGATTTTAATCCTTGAAAGAATTAGACCTTTTCCTCTAAACTCTGTCTATAAATAGTAAATTAATTATTTCCAAAAGGGAGAAATGGTAGTGTATGCTTGACTATGATAACTCAAGGTAATCATCTTGATTTTGCCCTAGAATACCTAATAGGGAAATTCGGAAGTGTGAAGTGTAAACTGATAAAAGAAGGAAAAAATCAATAGTAACACAAAATGCAACTTGTCCCTCCTCCACTACAAAATGCAGACATTTTCATTCCAAATGTACAAGACATGTCAGCTAGGTTGCTATTGGCTATTTCTTTCCTCAGAGAGTTCAAAAAGGGGTGAAGATGCTCAAAGGATGAGGAATTTTGTGTGATAGATGTGTGTGTGCGCTTGATCTTCCAGTGAAATTGTCAGGAATTAAAATGCACTTTGAGGCAGGCTGTTGCAAAGGAAATAGGTGCTTGATGTTTGTAACCCAAGTGAAACCTTACCCTTTTGGTGCAGAGATAAAAGTCAGAGTTTCATACCAACACTCAGCTATCAGGAATGTGCCTTTCATGACTGATAAGTGATGGTTTCTACACACAACATACTGCAGGAGAGCTCAGCTTGCCCTCTTTCAACTCATATGGCTTTAAATCCATAATGAAGCACTTGCAAATTGCTCCACAAAACTGGATCAGGGTGAGAATTATGGAAAAACTTGGACAGTGTTTAAAAAACTGGCTTTGCCAAGCAACCAATACAACCAATACAGTGTGTTTTAAGAGAGAAAGAAAGGGGCAGGGGAGGAATGAGGGATAAAAAGGCTTTCAAAACATATCAAATGAAGCTTGTTTGATAATAATCGCTGCAGGTGGGGAAGCTGATTTTAAGTGTGAAAATATTTAGCATTTTATTGCACACAAATGCTTTCATAAAGCAGTGATTTGTGCATGTGCATGTGTGTGTGTATGTGTGTGTGTGTGTGCACGTGAACGGACATGAAGTGAACAGAAATCCATTGAGTTCCACCAGACCAGACGTCTGCATTCTGGAGGACTCATTGCAGCCAATAAATTTGACTAAAACTCTTTTTAAAAAAAAATTTATGAATTCTGCTATAAAAGCTAATCCTCCTTTCTAGACTTAGCATAATTACAAGACAGTATTCTGAGTGCCAAAAATGTCAACTGTAGGTTACAAACATGGACACGTTTAAGCAGAAACATATGTTAGAATGCAAGGCAAGGGCTGAAGTAAGTGAATCAGTTTACCTTTCTCTGAAGAGTTAATTCATAATGCAACCTTACCTCAAAGAAATAATAATACAGCCAGTGATAAATTACATTGCTCAATCATTTATTAATAAGCTTCATTGGAAAGAAAGATTTTATCGGCGCTCAGAATTCACGAAGCTGCAAGATCACAGATGTTCAGGGTTCTGAAGCCAGAAACTTAATATTAATGAACTCTCATTAATACCTAATCAACTGGTGATGTTTTGATCCTGTGAGAAAACTGATGGCCAACAAAAATAAACTCAAGATATCTTCCTATCTAGAAAATAAAATTTAAAAAACCAGGAATCTACACAGTAACCACAATTCAGTAACTAAGGTTAAGCAGCTGGAAGCTAAATGTTAACTTTTTTTTTTTTGTACAGGATGGATTTATTCTGTCACCTAGGCAATTTCAGAGTCTTATTTTGTAGGATTTATATAGGCATTCAGACTTAGCAGATGTATTCATGTGTGGTACATTAACTATGCAAAACTACTTTCCAGGGTATTCTGGATTAGGGTCTTAAAAACAGACCTCTCTGGAAATGAAATCCTTAAAAAAAAAGATCCCTGTTCATCTCTGAACGTTATTCTGCTGCACTTCAAGTGTGAAATCTACTTAAACACATACAGCATTTGAAAAGATATCATATGCATGTCTGTGTAAGAATATACCGGATTTTAACCCCATATTATTGACAAAAAGGAGAATGCAAGTGTATTTTGGACTTGAACTAGGAGAACTAGGAACAGAGAAATTGTCACAGTAGGCCAGAGCAATGATCTATCTGGTATATTATTCTTTCTCAAAGGTGACCAGCACCAGGTTCTTCAGGGAAAAGCATAACAATAGATAGAATCCATAATTCAAGAAAAATAATTGTACTTAGAGAAAAAATATTTTTAAATCACATTAATTTATGCTCTGGTCCTAAATATTTTCTGATATTCTAAGCCATATAATGTCAATATGCAGAATTGCACCATATTTATAGTCATCAAATATGACTTTAAACCCCTTTTTTCTTCTCCCAGACTCTGAGATGTTTAGGTAAGTGAATTTGGCATTGGGTCCACAGGACACTAACATGCAATACAAGAAAAAAAAAAAGTGCTATATTCCCTTTTACATAAGCCAGTCATCAGATTCTCTGAGCATCCTCACATTCGTAGGGGTAAATAGAAATAATGGCATCACTACATTTTGTATTTTTATCCTACATCATTAATTTCCTCTCAGTGGGTTGAATTCTTTCTTTCTTTCTTTCTTTCTTGTGTATTGACATTTTCTGCAATAATCTTTAGATATATCCCATTCATGATTCCTTTTCCCTCTACTTTCTTGGGAAATTCCATAGGAATTACCCAGAGAGAGTACAATATCAAACTTTGGTATCTTGTGATGTGCCACATGTGCTCAGTCCCACTTCTTTTCTGGACTTGCTCTTGTCCACTTGAAGCATTTAGGGCTGCAACTTCCCAGCCACCTCTTCACCTCCCAGGACATCCATCCTGAGGTGAATACCATTGCTGGATTTTTTTTTTAAACACTTTTTTTTCTCTCAAGCAGAGTTTTCACCAGTGTCACCATAGCAACAGCTGACTCTTTCACCCAAATGCTCACAAGAAACTGGTACTTATGAGAGCAGGATTTCTCACTCTCTGATATCTCAGTGAAATGAGTTCAACATAAATCTATGCCTGAGTTTCACAGAGAGCTACGCAGCTGAAATGATCACATACACTGAGTGCAAGGTAATAAAAGTGAAAGATTAACACCTTCTTTCATTAGGATAAAGGGAGGTAACAAAGACTACCTTCAAATTGAATTAGAATATGATGGTGTGACTACTGGTCTACGAAAAATGATAATAAGTTTCATGAATTTTATGATAACCTATATCAATTTCAGGTGCTCATGGACAGGGACAAGGCATTTTCTCAAGATGTTGACCTTGGAATACTGTATTAAATTGACAGACTCATTTTCCAGTTGCCTCTAATAACTAAAGACAAAACTTGTTCTGAATAACTGCAAAAATGGAAGTTTGTGACTTGTGTGAGTTTAAGAAATAGAGACAAAGAGAGAGAGACAAATCTTACAATTTTTACTAACTTGGACATAATCAGGTCCTTCTGAAGATGGTATAGAATTAAATGATTGAATTAAAATATTGAAAGAATGTTGATTTAGATTGTACAAAGCTCTATATAAAAGCCCACTATCATGCCATTCATATTTAATCTCTAAAATAAAAGCCAAACATAGTAAATAATATACATATAACTACAGCAAATGAAAAATCAACTTCTTTCACTTTATTTAAGCTTTATGTCATTGATCCATTGCCCACCATGACAGAGGGACTGGCTGACACCAATACATACATAGCAATACCAGAAACCTTTCTCAGTTCCGCCTATATGTGCCTCTATGTGCAAACCTTCGGTGGTCCCATTTAATGGAGAAAACCTGCCTTGAAAGCTGACAGTTCTCTGCCATAGCTTAACAAAACAACAATTGGGTGTAGCAGAGGCTAAGCACAGATTCCACATACCCTCATGGTGCTCCTGAAAATGTTTGAGAGGAATTTGCCCTAGTGCCTCTCTGGGCGACCTCCAGAACAGAAATTCACCTACATGGTACAAAATAAACTGTATCATGTCTTTACTAGTGATGCATACCATCATAGAATCATAGAATTGTTACAGTTGGAAAGGTTACCTTATGCAAGGTAACATCATGAAGCACCTCAGACAATTCTATTTTGCATTTAAATGTAGTGAGAGAGTAAGATGATTATTTAGCTAAATTGTTGCCTATTGTAGTTGAACCTCTGTCTATTTATCAGGTGAGATCCCAGTGTATTTGTCAGTGTGGCTGGTAGAGATTCAAATCTCTTTTGCTGTACCCTTTGGAGTGCCTTCAACAACTATGAACCATTCTGATGTTTTACAACAGTGCAGCAGCTTGTCAGTGCTTTTGTTTCTGAACAGTGTGAGAGAAGTGCCAAATGATGCTATTGTAAAATATAAGAGTGCTTCAGCATGTTTGGGAACACGAAGTGGCTGTTGATGTGACATTGATTAATGACTGTGAAGTGTTAAAATGAGATATTGCACATTCAGTCTTGGATTTTGCATTAATTCAGAGAGGGTAGTCCCAAACTCTAGAAAGGAAAAAGCATCCCATTTAGGTGTCTTGTTTATTACTACAGAAAAGTTTTAAAAAAACAAGTAGAGAAAAGAAAGCCAAGGTGGAATGTTGGTATGGAGATGGAAACAAAAGTCACAGCTCATAAGATACACTTCTAACTTCCTATTTAAGTAAGATAGATATTTCTTCTTTCATCTTCAAAACTATAGCTCTAAAATGCTATTTAACTACTAGATGAGCAAAATGTAATGACACATTGTCTAATGTGTGCAAGGAGCTGCAATTATGCTGTATCTGATTATATTTGTTAAAACATAATCCAGGAAAATATGTATCCAACAGCACTTTTGAAACTCAAGACTGGAGATGAAAACAGTCAACAAGGAGTAGCAAAACAGAATATTTTATTTAATGCATGTAAGACTTTCAGATTTTCTTATGCTAATAAAATGGCACCATGCACTTCCAAAGCAGCCTAAAATTTATATACTTAACTGTAAAGATCTTGAAAAACAAGTTTCTTTACATTCTAAAACACAGGGAAAAAAAATCATGAAAACCAACTGCTGAAAATGCCGGTTCAGTGCGGAAACAGTTCATTTCAGTACAGTAACAAGATATTGTTTCGATGCTGTTTCTTAATTTTTGTTTTGCATCATCAAATATCATACATTTTACATTATGTAAGTGGTATATCAAAACATTTAAAACAAATCTCATACTTTAAAGCTCTAAAGGAATGAATAAAAATTATGAAATAGCTACTCCATATTTGTTTTCTGTATGTTACTATAATTGTAACGAAATAATAATGGAAAATTAATCAATTTTTACTTAGTCCCATTGAATATTTATTTTTATATAGATGTTTCCTCAGAAATTACATAGCCCTTATGCAATTCCCATGACCAGCAACAATTACAGACACAAATGTTACTGCCACTAGCTTTACTGTTTATCCCAAGACCAATGGCCCTTTGTCTAGGTATTGGACATACAGGCACACCTTATTCCAATAATTTGGTAAGTAATAAAAGTAGAAGATGAAAAAAAAAGCAAGCATCACTCTACCTTTTCCTTACATGCAAACTGGTGTTAATGGATTACTAAATTGTTTCACCTAGATACCTTAGAAATTTTTTTTCAGAGCTAAGAACTGATATCACATCTCATTTGCAAACCAATTAAGATTATCCTTTTCTTCTGCAGAGGAAATGTAAAATGTAAGAACAATTAAAATATGATAAAATAGTACATTTTTTTTTCGGTTTGTATGAAGAGAACACAAGGTTTGAACAGAATCGGCCTTCTATACGCAGAAGTGGAGGATGTTTAGTAGATGCTTGGCTGAAGCTACAGCCGTCTATTTGTGTTCTTAAAAGAAGTTAATACAGTTAATGTGGCTATAGTCTGGCAGACATGTGACATCTGGAGTTAGACAATTATCACTAGCATTGAGAACTTGACACAGTAGCAGTTACCAACTTAGATTTTTTTCTTTCTTGTCATCTTCCTAAATAAAAAAATAAAATGTACAGGACTAAGGATTTTAGCAGATATCAATTTTTTATGCAAATAAGCATGTCTCAGTTCAAGAATAATGATTTAGTTAGCAAACGTGCTTCTGGCAGCAATGAATAATTATGTAAGGCAAACTGCTTTTTCTAATACACTGTGAAATATAAACTCCTACATTACTGTCCAAGCTAAGGATATTCATTTTTCTCCCCAACTTGTTTAGTTGTTTTAACATGCTATTCACAACACTAAAAAGGTTTAGGATAAAAGTTTAGAACAGTAAAAGCTTCATAGTCCCTAGAGTCTATCATTGGATTCAATAAAACTGTGAAGTTAATTTGGATGATGAGAGTAATAAAACGATGACTAATTTGAAAGTGTCTGCCGAGATGAGAAACAACATAAATTATTTGGCATGAGTTAGTTTAGAAAAAGAATACTTCCCATAAACATTTGGATAATAAAGTATGAATTAAACCATCACATTTCTGAAAGACATTTTTAGAATGTAGATTAAAAATAGTAATGAATTCATAGATCAACTAAGAGAGGACTTTTGCAGAATAGCTTGCATGTCACTGTGAGCTGAGAAGAAATGGATCTATGCGTACCATTAACTACCTATTATGTTGGACCTTAACATTAAATTACAAGTGTAAAGGAAGGATAGAAAGGAAATACTTTGCATTTCCTAGGAAAACAAAACAGAACATTTCCTCTTTGTTTAATTATGACAAAACTCTTATTAGGATGATGCAGTCAGCTGATGGTTAGAAGCATAGTACCAGTCCTATTGCAGTCAACTCAAAACATTCAACTAGTTATGAAAATCACTCCAGTTGTTCAGTTGTCAGTTTTGGCCTGAGCTACAGAAGCGATGTCCACGGGTTCTTCAGGGCTGCTAAGAGTTGACAGTCACTCCCAATACCTTGCTTGGACACAGCACTTTCTGGTCATTCTCCTTTGCCTTTATGGGGAAAGCCTGAAAGACATAGCAGAGATATTCTAAACCCTAAGGAGTTTCTAAAGTAAGAGACAGAGAAAAAAGGCTGATGTAGGAGAAGCAACATAGACAGGGAAAGATGAACAAGTAAGGCCCAGAAAAAATTCCAGGGGAGATTTTGGAGGAGAAGAAGAAATATTGGAATGTGAAAAAAACCCCGAAAACGGATGAAGGTTTTGGAGGAATAAAATGATACATTTCTCTCTCCTTGGTTTCTGTAAGGTGTTCTATAGTATATACCATATACAAGGTGGAATTATATGACTCTAAGGATTTATACTATACACTCTACTGCTTTCAATGAGTACTGCTTTGTTAAGAAAATATGTTGACCCTGGAACAACAGAGAGAAGTGGCAATAACGCATTTTTAAAACCTTTCTGCTGAGAACCAGATGGACTGAATGGATTACCTTGAATCTGAGCTTAAAAATGTTCATAAAAAAATCTCATACCTATAAATAACAAAATATCCTGAATTTTGCTCTCTCTAGTCACAATGTTAGAGAGATGTGCTGAAAATGAAATAAAACAACGTTCACATGTGCTGTGTCTACACACTGCATTTTCATAGCAGCACCTGAGACAGATGAGAATTTAGATCCACAGAGAGTCCCTATTTTTGCTGGATACAGAAATGCTGGCAAAAGGGGCCACAGAGCCTATCTAGCTCTGCTGTCAAGGCCTTCACCATCATTAGTAATGAATTAACTGCTTAAAAATGTATTTAGTCTCATTGAGTTTGATAGTCCTCAAAACATTACAAAATCCTGAAGAAAAAACATAAACTTAAATCCCTCTAAAACATAATTAACTTTTTCTGCCAAATCTCCACTAAAGGCACAAACTGCAAACTGATGGATTGACGGATTTATCCCCAGAATTCATTTCTGCTCATGGCTTAAGAAGAATTAGTATTTCTTAGCCAATCAAAAAAACTTATAATAATTGTTTCTGGTTTAGATCGGGTTTAGCATTTGTTTCTTTTAAATAGCAGCATTTACAATAATGTCTTTAAAGTTGCTTCCATTCAACAAGTATTTCTTGGCAAACAGGATCTTTGTTTCTTTGTTATTTTTGCTTTCTTTAACAAGTATTTAAAATCTGATTTTGAATTCCAAATAGATCTTTAACCAGGAAATTCTGGTTTCAGTTTAGCTTGGTTTCAGTTTTGTAGATGGTCCTATTCACATTCTATGTTAAAGAGATATGGAATGAGTTTTCTTTCAAATTATCTCCAGAAAAAAATAGAGAAAATATATATTTTAAAAGGCAAAATGACATAAGACTACCTCATTGTATCACTCAAAATGGGTTTGAATTATCTCTGCCATTCATACTCTCACAGCACAGACCATCTATGTAAAACATCTGGCTTTTGTCTGTTGTAATCTTGATTTGTTAACTTCTGCAATTCATCTAACACAACTAAAATGTAGGTGGCTGCAATGTCAGGATCTACACCAAGGACCTGTCCCTTACACACAGACAGATGTGGAAAGAAGTGCCAGCTTGTTCAGGTCCTTCAGTGGAGGGAGATTTCTAGCCACCTCCCTGTTTCATACTATCCACCAAACAGTCCAGGAATTAAAGATCAAAATTAAGTCTCAAAACAGGAGAGGAAAGTTTGCTTACTGTTGCACATCTGCTCCTCTGCCAGGTAAGACCTACCTTTTGTCAAACAAAGGAAGCAAGTGCTTTCTTCCTCCATATGTCTTTCAAAACTTTAACATTTTCATCTAATACGTGAAAGTTTCACAACAGATACCAAAGTGAAACTCTGGGGAAAGAAACAAGAGTTTAAAATAGTTTAAATTACCAAAATGTCCTGGTAGCAAATTCTCCACTTCTCTCCACAGTAGTGTTTCAGTTGGCACCTGATTGTGCCAAAAAGGGTTATTAGATTTTGCATAGATAAACTTCCCTTCCACGGCTTGCAAATTTATAATCTTCTTTTCCTTCCATAAGGTTTTTGTGAAATACACACAAAAAACAACCCACTCTGCCAAGTGTAGAGAAACCATAAACAATGCTTGTGTTTATGTTTAAAGATATTTATGTGTGGTTTATGATTTAAAAATGTTAGAGGCATTGGAAGAGCCCTCATGACTTTCATGGACTTTGGCTCAGTTCCATAGTTTGCCTGTGTTCACGCCACTTGACCCTGTTTTGGCTTCGGATGGGAGACTATTCATAGGGTGCTGTACACACTATGGAGATTGCAGTCGAGGTGTGAGATGAGTCTCAACTGTGTTCATGGACAGATAATGTTTGGAGAAGGAGAAGTATATGAGAAGGAAAGACTGTAAGAGATGAGGTTAGAATAAATGCATTTTTAATGAGAAAATGCAGAATGGGGGAGGGAGGTACCAAGGGCAGTAGCAGTAGTCAGGGAGATGAAAAAGATGTAAATTTTTTCATGGAGTGGAGGAGATTTTTGTTTGCTGCAGTAGTTCAACACCCATTCTGAATGAGATCAATGGGGAGAGAAAAGCCTAGCTCAGCTGTCTAACAGACGAGAGAAGAGGACTCTTCCAAATACCTTCCTGTTACAGTAGACTGTAGAGGAGACAGGATTGACCTTCAAACAAATAGAAAGCTTTGCTTAATTTCAGCCAGAAAATCTCTCCAAAGCCATAGCCTTTGATTCCATATTATCAGTTGAGAAATATTTGAAAAATGAGAAAATGGAGGTAAGAACTGCATTGTTTCAGGTATTTTCTGTGGAGGTTATAATAGATTATGATTTTTCCAACACCCAAACACATGCTGGTTGTTTGCTGCACAAATAAAGAAAATTCAATTTTGAAAACAGCCTCTCTCTTTTGTTTCCACTACTAGTCAGGGATTAAATATTAACTTCCTCAAATAACACTCCCCCCAGCCGTTCTATTACAATTTAGTTACACCCCAAGTATGATTTCACATTTTGCTTGTTATATGAAGCTCTCACTCGGTAGATTGTATATGCTATATTTGGCAATATAATTACTGTTGCCTTAAGCACTTTTTTCCCCATAGAATATTTCCTCCTCATTTATATTATTACATTCCAAGAGAGTTTTCAGGAGACATAGTGAGTTTCCTTGTATTGCCTCCCAAAAAGGCCTCACTTAGGTTATAGCTTCTGGACTGTAATAGTGACAAGCCACAAATTGTTGTTGTTGTTCCTTATTGAGCCTCTTGGCCACAGTTAGGGACAAGGTCCTGTTGTGTTAGACTCTGTATTCACATGTAATAAAAAAGACAAGTACATAGTCCCAAACTAATTAATTTAGGGACTGCTCCTGGCAGGTGCTGAGCAGTCATGCTAGCTAGATGGAGCATTAAGAAGTAACTTACACGGCAATAGCAAAAATGCAGACCACCTCTAGCAATTTGAGGTTACCCAGTGTTCTCCTGTGCTAATGGCATCTAGCATGTATGTGTGCACAACTAACAAGTAGATATGTGAATACTTTTTAAAGTTATTCTTTGATGTATTATTTACCAAGAACTGACAATATCCTTGTCTCTGTCCAGAACAAAATTTCTGAAGACATGAAGAGCCCTCCAAGGGCATGTGACTTCTAATCAGGTTGGGGTGGCGGCTTGCAAGTCCTTGATGTCATATTTCTATTCCACTCTTTCATCTCTTTCTGGGAAATATGTGCATCCAATTGGCCACTTTTCTAAATTTACATTCAACATATTATATGAACAGCTGATACACTTTGTCATTGGGGTATCAAAATGAGAAATGGTTGATGTTGAATTCTTATTTGTAAAATTGACACACATGGCTAATTAGTGTTTCATGCTTAAGGAAAAATTAGACAATGCTTGTTCTGGGTATCATGTCTACACTTTCCAACAAAGAAAGTCTCAGATTAACTTTTTGGCCCTACATCAGCAATGTACTTGAAAATGTGCTTAACTTTAAGCACTTCCTCGAATTCCATTGAAGTGTACTGTCAGCACTCAACAAATAATAAATCGTAACAGCATTTGAAGCTAATTCACTTTTCTTTCAAAAAGCTACATGATAATGCCATAGAGCAAATATTATATTAAATATCTTTGTGAAGTCGCTCAACAGTACTTCAGCAAGGGCTTAAATGATTTGCTGAACCAGGGTTTTGAATTGGTTTATATAATACAAGAAGATCAAATTGCATTGTGTGTTTTTCAAAATGTTGGCCTGATCCTGAAAATTACTAGGTGAGTAATTTAATCAGTGTTTTCAGAGTATAAGAATAGGCTGCAGCTGAAGCCAGAAGGCAAAGGTGTCAAATCCCATTAACAAGTATAATAAGTAGTATAGGTGATCATGGTAGCTTGCTGAGTACCTGCTGAGAAATGCTGACCTCAAGGGATTGAATGCTCTGTACTTCCCAGAAGACACTTGCACTAAGCAGAGTAAGAATAATACAAACACACATCCTAGTCACCAGTCAAATAGATGTTTATTGTTTGTGAGGTTTATAAGGCAAAATTGCAGTTGTGGCTCTTTGCCTCAGTGGGAGCTGAAGCTCCCAATATGCTGTGGTGCTGGAAGTTTGGCTGAATGGCAAAGAGGCTGGAATTTTTTAATTTAATACAGTCAGATGTCATTTTAAAGGAATGCATATGCTAAGTAACATCACCATTGAGAAGCAGGCTAAATAAGTTCATCTTTTACTCCTGCTGTTGTAGCTGAATTGCTAGTGGTTCCCAAGCTCACAAGCATAAAACTAGACTAGGAAAAAACAACCAACCAACCTTGCACTGCAGTGTAGAGTTTTCCTTGTTCCTCAGTCAGAGTAACACTGATGAGTGTGCGGTGAAGCTCACTCTAGGAAGCTGATCTCAGAAGTTGCACTGGCTTCTGCCTGCATAGGGCATTTGCTGGGTGCCTGTGCTGCCCAGGACTCCCTGTCCAGGTCCCTTACTGCCTGTGCTTGTGGAACAACAGCCTGTAAAGCATGGTAACCAGAAGTTTTGTGACCTTCCTGGGTTATGTTTGCTAAGGCAAGCTTTCTTTTCTGAGTTTTGAGTTCTTTTTCCACAGAAGAAAAAATAAATCGTGCTTTTGGGATTGGATGTTGAGCAGGGGAAGAAAGGGATGGAGGAGGGATAGAAGTAAGGCAAGGGAGAGGAAAAAAAATCAAGTGCTGTTGTGGTTTTCTCACATGGTAATTATTTACTTTTTAACAGCAATATGAAAAGCATGCACGGCTGGAGGTTTGGCACTTACAAAAGTATTTAGAGGCCACTTTGGATTTCTCTGCTTTCCTGGAGCATAAGAATAGATGCAAGAAGCATGTGGGCAACTGCCTCCTCCTTGATCTCCAAGCCCTTTCCCTGGAGCAGGCTAAGCACAGTCCTTGCACACTCTGTAGGGCAGACCTACTCTATGCCAAACTGACTGCTGTGCAGACAGGCTGATAAGGACTGCAGCACACTCCTTGCTCCTCACACCAGTTGGCTGCATCAGCTGAAGTAACACCACATGACACAATCATGCTCAGCTCCTGAAAAAAAGGCAACTTGCTGGATTCTTTTACATTTCTAATAAAGCATGAGAGACTCAAGCAACGTTAAACTCTCTGCCTCAAGTTGCCACTGTGTAGAAGTGGCAGCCATTCCATGCTCCAGAGTATAATCTGGGAATGCAGCTGCACCCTTCCTCCAAGTGTTAGGACATGCTCTGTCAGCTGCGTCTCAGCTCTGTCCCTTTATTTAGCATTAGAGCATTGTCTAATAGCTCCCAGATATAGTTATGGATGCCCAAGAAAGGCATGGGGGAAGGCAAGATACTCTTGTAATCCATAGATTGCTTGAGAGTATAGGTAAGGCTATGCCAGGCACTGCTGAGTGTAGCATTGTTGGATTAGGAAATTAAAGGAGCACATATGTAGAAAGAGTAGAACTCAGCTGCTATGCAAGGGCCAAATTTGGAGATTTAGGGAATGTTAGGAATTATGAGCTATCTATAATTCATTGTTACTGAGAATGAGCCCTCTGGATACTTCACTGTTGAATCACAGAATCTTAAGGATTGGAAGCGACCTTGAAAGATGAAAAGTATATTCTTTGAAAGACATGGTTTGTCGCATTGTGTTTGGTTTTTGTAAAGAATCAAAAGCCAAGCTGTACAGGAAAAAAAAAAAAGCACCTTTTGGGTAATTTGGTTCTCTTGTCTGAAACCAGGAAACCCTGATATTTTTTTGAAGAATTTTGTGTTCAGAATATTTATTGTCAGATAAAAGCATTTTTTGCTTTGGATTTTGTCTCAGAAAAGTTAAACTTTTGGGTCTAAACAAAGATATAGCAATTTTTAAAACAAGATGCCTAGTATGTAAAGACTCAGTCTAATTAACGAATTTGATTAAAAGCAAGTTTAATTATTGGCAACACATATAAAATTCAACTGAAAAAACAATAGATGCTTTGGCTTAGTAGTAATGTTAGTAGTAATGTATTTTAAAATATAGTCACTTTGAGTCAAATGAGATTTTTTTCTGGAAAATGTATAGCTTAACCTCTACTGAAATATATTAATGAGAGTTTATGCAACTGTAATAAAGAAAATAGAACTAATAAGTTTTCTTATATTCTAAAAAGAAAAGACAAATATTAGAAAAAATATTCCTGTCATATATGGAGTTTCTATATTTACATAAAGATATATAGTTAGTATAGCTGTTAATATTTTTTCTATTTAAAACCATACTCAGCTCTTCTTTCTTCCTTCTCTTCCCTTCCCTTTCCCCTTCCTTCTCAAAAATTAACAAAACTATCATGATTTTATGGAAAAGCTCATTGTCATTGAAAATATGCTTTTCTCTAATATGAAATCCAGTGAAAACTCTTGCCTATCATTAAGTAAAGAATCTTCTTTAGAGTATGTCAGAGGCAGCAGCTGAGCCTGCAGGCATTCCCATCCAGCCTGGGTGCAATCAATAGATAGAGGGGAAACTGCCTTGCAATTTTGGCTCTGGGTAACTCTGCCTGCTAGTTATTCACACATGTCTACTTTTAACAAGTACTAAACTGAAAATATGACACTCAGAACAATTCAGAAGCCAGAAGAGCCTAGGCTGACATATATAGAGCAGGGCAAGGCCAGAGTCTCTCATTGTTGCAGCAAAGCTTCCAGTCTCTTATCCTTACTTGTTATGGAAAAATCAGCACAGATTTAGATTTCCCAACCCAGCATTACAGGGTGGGAAGGATATTGTATGAACACAGATTCACTCTCAACACAATGAAATAGGACCGCAGTTTAAGAAAGAACTATCTTTTTATTCTGCATCTGTATAGTCCTTTGCACAGTGGGAGTCCCTGGCTGACTCCAAGCCCTACTGTTTTGTGAATAATATCAACAACAATAACCATTCTGGCTATTTCTAGTAGGAGCTGGGAATGTAATTGCCAGTTCCACATTTGATAGCACAAAATTGTTTTGAAAAAGCATAGCGAAAAAAAAAAAAAACCAAAACAAAAATCAACCACCAAGTAGATAGAATAAACTCAATTAAAATCAGCTCTACACGCTCCTGAGTAGGTTCTTACCCATCACTGGCTGGCTGTTTCTTTCTACAAATCCTCCATCTGTCTGACAATTCTGCATTTAATTTCAGTCTTTATTAAGATTCTTTCTAGTAAAATGCTTTAGCACTTTTGTCAAGAAGATGAAGCCTTAGAAGGAGGCATCTTTAACAGATTTTTTTGCTAGTAAATCCCACTGTTATGCTGAGAAGTGATGAAGAGGCCACTATTTAATTTACACATGTATAAGATATAACCTTGATTTCTGATGATTTCTGTAACGTTTCATAAAACAAAGTGATTTTTTTTTTTTTTTTGTTAACTGGTGCTGGAAATCCTATTTGCTACCTTTCCTTCAGTCTTCAAATGCAAAAGAGCAGCCATTGTGGGATTACCTTCCTGGGCTATTTTGGGGGTTTTTAGTCACTTGTGTGAGGTGGTCTGTGTCCTCACTATAGACTCAAGTTGTAGTGTGACAAAACGCTCTGCAGACTAAAACTAGATAGTCACTCGATTCCTCTGATTCAAGGGAATTAGGTTACTTACCTGAGTGATTAATATGAAAGTTTAATAATTTTACTTTCACCCATGTTATTTTTATCATTTTTTCCCTTCAGGAAATGAAAAACCTTAGTGATATTTTCAAACAGACTGAAAGGGTATTACTTTAAACCTACACTTTCTCAAAGCATCTGCTAATTTAAGGGTCTCCCACTGACCTTTCATTGGCTTTCTCCAATGTTACGTTGTTACGTCTAATAGAAGATAAAGACAGATTAATAATAACCAATGACTGGAGTACTGAGTCAGGATTGAAAATAGCAAGTGGCCTATGCAGGTCAAGTCATATATAGCATATTTAAACTGTGAGGAGACAAAGAAGATTATAGAGCTTAGATATTAAATAAAGAGGAAATTGATCCAGTCTTCTACTTTTAAAGCTGGAGTCATATGAAGATCTAAATGTATCAAAAATTTGAAGCAAGTCAGATATGGATAGTTGAATAAATCCCACGTTAGTTCAGGATGGGGTTCAGGGTTAGTTCAGAGAGAGTTCAGAGGAGTTTCTAAGCACAAATTCTCTTTTCCCTTTATCCAGAGACTCCCAGTAGGGAGCTCCTGAGCAGGAAGTTCACCAGTTCCAGTCAAAGCCCAGATGAATCTGGTGAAAACTCAACTCACCTCCTCAAGAAGGGCAATGTCACTTTCTTATAAACAAGATGAAGTGTACATGCCACTGCACTGAAACGTGCCTGAAGAAATCACAACATTATTCTTACAAATATTTTCTAGATGAGATTCAAATTAAGATACATTGCTTGAAAGGCTTTTCAGCAATTTTCAGCAGCCAAGGGGCTCCTGTGAAAACACTGTGGAGCTGCTATGAATTTGCAAAAGGGTCTGTTTTCACCCTGGCAGAGAGGCAGTTTCAGGGCTGTTCAGTGAGTCCCTTAGGTCAGCTGCCACCACCATCTGATAAAAGCCTCTGCGCAGAGCACAGTATCTTTGTTTTCCCATTCACGTGCAGTTAGCATATGCAGAGTCTCAGCTGCATTTCTGAGTCTGTCAGCTACACTTTCTCTGCCGAAGAGGACTCTAACCAGAGTACTATGGTGTCTGTAGATATGCCTGCAGTGACAGACCTGTAGGCTGCTTAAGACTGAATACTAAAATGATTTAGTTCTCCTAGTGGGTTTGGCATGTGTGTTTCAATATCTGGAATATGTAATACATTATTGTTAGTGCTCAACTGTGTATTTTAATAATCTCCCAGGAAACAAGGAAAAGGGTGTGTGTAAAATAAATTTAATTGTCTAATGACAAGTATATATAAATTACAAAGTATTTTGTTAATAGAGTGCAAGCAACTCTAATTATAATGAAACATCAATTCAAAGCTACGGCTATCAGACCTCTAGAATATAACAGCATTTTGACTTCCTAAGAATGAGTTTTGCTCAGTAGTTTCTGATGCTTATACTTACTTGGGTCGTGTGCAGGAAGTGGATGAACAAATCCCATTCATAAATAAAGGGATTTGTGTGCCCACCTGCTTCCTCTCCTCCTCTCCTGCAGATACCCCTTTTTCAGATTGTACTCTTTAAAGTTTAGCAAACATGAAAAGAAATTGTTAAACTCTGATAATTACCCAAGGATAAAAGTGATGTATCATTTCAAACAGGATTTCACTCAGCAATAATAATGACAACCCGTATCATTATTAATGGATAAAAGAATGGACTGTGAAAAAGAAGGATTTTCCTTAGCCATTGTGAGGTTTTATCACTTTCCAAAAGAAAAAAAAAAAAAAGAAAAATAAAAAAGAAAAGAAGTAAGAATATAGGGAACTGCATCTGCATTTGTGAGAGTCCTCACCAATCCACACTCCTCTCTGTCTGAAATAAGGGAAGCCAATCTATTTTTTCCAAAACTGTAAAAGTAATTTAAACTCATTTGAAAGGTCATAAACTAGGTCATCAATGAATAAAAAAAAATCAACATATTGATCACAAAATCCAAATGTCATATAAGGCAAAAATTAGGTTCTACCATGTAACTCACTAACAAGGTTGTTGAAAAGACGCTGGAGCAATGCAGAGCCATTGTAGGTAATAATTGAGTTAGTCTGTGCTGAGAGGTAAGAGTTTCAGCAATATCTACAAATTTTTGCTCTCCTGTTTTTATTTGTCTCCAGTGATGAAGTACTATCCTAATAATTGATATTGTTTTGAAAATACTGACCGGAATAATAGTAGTTGAATAACTCTGAAGGGAATGGAAGCTGAACCTGATATATAATGTGTAGGGCTCTGGTCCAGGAAAGAGCATAAGCAAGTGCTTAAATCCTATTCCTTTTGAAGAAAGAATTTCAGCACATGCTGGATTTTAAGCATATGCCTAAAGTTAAAAGTTAAACATATGGTTAAATGTTTTGTTGAATAGAGGCTTTCCTGATTCAAGGCTTTATAGGGCAACGTATGGCATTTTTGAGGAAACTCAAACCAGAAAGACTAAGAAAATGTACAAATCTTTTTTAAAAAATTCTGATTTATTGAATTTTATCAGAGAAAGATAAAGGTTTAGCCTAAAACCTATGAAGTGCAAGAGTAACAAAACCAAAATATTAATCTTGTAGGCTCATTCAATAAGCAGATCCACATTCTCAGAGTGTTCAAAGAAGAGAAATTAGTCCCTAATGCACTCATCAAAGAGAACAGCATTGTTACCCACTGTGTTTTGTATTAGCCTTTCGCTTTATCTCCTTTACTAGAATTTTTTTTTACTTACCTGTCATTATGTTTGGTGAGAAATTAGGTCATGACTGCATACAGGGTGCACACAAGACACGTAAGTCATAAATCTCCCTACTGCAAGTTGTTTTCCATACTATTCTCAATTTATTTCTATTTTGTTAACAGTAACCCTACAGCCTAATTCAGCAAAATAATGCAGCACTTAACTATGACTAGCCTTGAACTGCCTCACATGATGAGCTTCTTAGGAAGTGGAAGGAGCCTTACCTTCCAGCTTCTTCCAGTTGCCACAGGGAGGAAGAGGCAGAGGAGTGCTGAGACAGAGCAGAAGCAGACAGAATCTGCATCACTACATAGCTGCAGACTTGCTATTGTGTTTGATTCTTCCATTTTTCTCCCTCACAAATCTTTTGGGCATAGCCCTCATACGTCCTAATCCAGAAGATTTGGTTATTGTTAGCATTTTTACATGATGTTAGATTCCATTTCAAGCTGAGTTCTATTCAGATAATACTAACTTGGTTGTAAGTCATGTAGGTGATTACATTTTGCGTTGTTTGAAGAAAACAGTCATTTCTTAAAATATCAGTCCCACTGGATTGTTCAAGAGGGCATAGGTTTATTCTGTATACTACATTTATGGCCACTTCAGCTGAAGAGTGATGT
Organism: Urocolius indicus; assembly: GCA_013401255.1. Taxonomy (NCBI): domain Eukaryota; kingdom Metazoa; phylum Chordata; class Aves; order Coliiformes; family Coliidae; genus Urocolius; species Urocolius indicus. The sequence goes on from WBNH01000853.1 coordinate 368,794, forward strand.
GGTTGGCAAGTCAGACATCTCACTTCCAAATTGACTTTTTGATTTGTCCCAGATTGTCACAGAGAAAAACTGAGATCTTCTCTAATGATTATCATGATACCACAAATTTAACAAGATATTTAATTTTAGTACTACAAATATTTTTTCTTTTTCTTTTTTTTTTTAACTTGGCCCTTGCAGATTTCATCTGGACCATTCTTGAAAACTAGTTATTCAGGCTGCCTCTCGCTGTACTTAGTTGTGCCTCTTTCTTTTATTTATCCTTCTCAAGAGATTTATGAAGATCTTGGGGAGCCCAAGGGATTCATAGCCAAAGGTGACTTGTGGTGTTGTGGATGGAGGAGGAAGAAAGCAGAGACGTGCATTAGATTTCTGAAATATACCTTTCAGTATATATTTGTGTAATCGTGAAATTTTTCCTCATCCCCTGAAACTTGTCAAGATAAAAAATAAATCTTAAATCCTCACTAATGTAAAATCAAGACTTATGAATATGAGAACCGTTACCTCACTAAAGATAAGTGAATGCTGTTGTGACAGAGGCATCCATCTGGGTTACTAAATACACAGATTCAAATCAATGTCTCAATTAGAAAAAGGAAGGAGTCGAAGCAATTCCCTTTGCAAATGCTAATCAAAATTATGATTATGCTGGAGTAGGATGTACTTTTTGAGGGTTTTAGACAGGAATCTCAACTTAAACTGGAAGTGCTTTCCCAATGAATATATGTTAGAAATGGATATATTCCTATGAAAAAGTCCGGATTTGCTCCCACCCATTAGCATTTTCTGATGAAAACAGGAAATAATTTAATCAAAAAACACCCTGTCAGCTTCAACTGATAATTAATATAAACAAATTAGTGTTCATTACTCTCCAACATCCCTCTACCACTTCCACATGCACAGAGCAAAACACTGCCTGCAAAATAAGTGTAAGAGTACAATATAGATGCAGCAGTGTGTCTTCACCCACTTCCATTAATGTGTTGAGAAAGAAACTGTCCATTTCTGATCACCATTTCATTCACTCTCTTTCAAGCCTTTTGTTTGAGCTCCCTCAGGCAGCAGTAAAGGTGCACTAATGCCTGAGGTATTTTTGACTTGCGGAAGAGGGGACTATAGCAGGAAGTGCAGACCCCAAGCCCACAGAAGAAATAGGAAGACACCAAAGATCATGGTCAATGTCTCTCTTCCTCTGCCAGCACTGACCCATGGGGAAGAGAAACTGCTTTTACCTTCCTTTCTCTATCTGAACTGTAGTCAAGTCCTGTTAATGTAAATGGTAGGATGTTGTGGTTTGTTTTTTTCCTTTTCAGTATTCAGCTTCTGTCCAATTCTACCTGCTTTGCTGTGGCTTCGGGTAGCTGATCATGCTAAAACTAGGCAGGCTAAGCTGTTTAGAGATAAGGAATAGGGGAAAAAGAGACTGAGGAAGGAAAAAAGGGAAAACCACCACTGAGAAAAGCACCATAGAAAGAAAAAAAAAAAACCCCAGGGCCAGTGTGTGGTATTCCTGAGGTCAGAAGGACAGAGATGTAATCAGGGGAAGGAACAATCTGAGGAAAACAGAGGCCAGGCAGAAAGAAGTAAAGAAAACCACAATGAGAGGGCTGTGAGGTGGAGGAAGGGTAGTAGAGAGAGACGAAAGAGAGAATTAGACAAGGGAGAAGGTCTGAGACTAAGAGAGACTGCTGGGGCAGGGAGAAAATAAAAATTAGTTGGTTCTAGGATGATGTCCCCAGACCTGAGGGATGCAAAGTAAGGGACTCATATGAAAAGAAACTGGTACAGTAAGAAAATGCCTGATGCTTTTCTGTTCCTTTCCAGCTTATAAACAACCTCTTCTACTTCTACCCAGCACTTCAATATTCTTTATTACTGATATCAATAACTTTCAAACCAGATAGGGCAGGGGATTACTTTGAAACTAAATATGGTGTATTTCTCAAAGCAGGGATGCTTCCTGGGACATGAAGAAAAGGGAGGGGGGGTTAGGAAGATAATATAAAAGAAAAACAGTTACAGAAGAAAGAAAGTAAAGAGTAAGAGGGACAGATAAAGGGGGAAAGATGAAAAGGATAAAAGTGATAGATGAGAGGAAGAAAGGAAATGAAAGGAGTTAATATAATAAAAATGAGAACAAAGGGAAAGAATAAAGAGAAGGAAGCAGAGAGGAGAAAAACACACGTTCAAATAAATACCTGGAGGTCTTTGTGATTAATACCTTTTCTTTTACTGAGAATAAATTTATACTGCTCTTAAATAGTATGTAAGTAGCCATTTACACATTTTCAGAGGAACATGCTGAATTTGAGCTTTTTAGGGTTAAAGTCCTCAGACAGATTAAGATTCCTTCTCAACATGGTATGTGCTGTGACCTAGCCTCAAAATTTCCTTCACTTTACTGTATATAAGTGGACATTAAAGTGAGTGTAAGGAAACAAATTTGTTCTCAGTTGTAGCTTCATTTTTCAATTTGAATTTCAGAGTAAACAATTCCATGGTCATGTTTCATAGGTGTAACTAGATTACAGAATTTGAGGGAATCTAGCCAGCTTTACTCTTTCTCAAGAAGCAAAAGACATTAAAAAAAGAAAAAAGAAAAATAAAAAAGGAATTAATTATGTGGTATCTTCAGCTATCTATATTGGTCATGGCATAGCTATTAGTCATGAATGATATATTCAGACTTTATAACCTCCATGTTCTCTAAAGAAATAACACCTTAAAACAGCAAACCAAACAATACAACAAGCTTTATTCTGTTCTTTCCCTTTCAGCAGTACACACAGCAAAGGAGACATAGGAGGAAATCAACTGTAAATGGCATCTTCAGTAATGAAGGAATAAGCTGGATATCCACAAGTCTGTTTCCTAGGCAACTGGATGGAAGGACAATCAGAATCNACAAGAAGCAAAACACATCAAAAAAAGAAAAAAGAAAAATAAAAAAGGAATTAATTATGTGGTATCTTCAGCTATCTATATTGGTCATGGCATAGCTATTAGTCATGAATGATATATTCAGACTTTATAACCTCCATGTTCTCTAAAGAAATAACACCTTAAAACAGCAAACCAAACAATACAACAAGCTTTATTCTGTTCTTTCCCTTTCAGCAGTACACACAGCAAAGGAGACATAGGAGGAAATCAACTGTAAATGGCATCTTCAGTAATGAAGGAATAAGCTGGATATCCACAAGTCTGTTTCCTAGGCAACTGGATGGAAGGACAATCAGAATCTCTCAATTGCACCCCATTATAGATATTTTCTACACAGCCCAGTAAAAAGAAGAAAAAGGTGACTGGAAAATCTTCAGCAAACATCCTCCTGGAGCACTTTGAAAGCATGGAGGAAGGGAACAGATAATACACAAAATGGCTGCCTATGTGTAGCTCCTGATTGCAATCATCTCCAGAGCAGTAAGAGGAAGGATGGCAGGAAAATCACACATTTAAACATTGCATTCCCTAAGGTCACAGATTCTATCCCTGACTCCAGAGATGGGGCTACAGTGACAATTATATTTTATAGGGATATCTCACAAATGAACTTTGACACTGTATAGAGAAAGAAATTTCTAAATATCTGCACTGTAAATTCACTTTCTGTTTGACATCTTACCCACCTAACGATCTAAGATTGTTAATATGACCTGATGAACCAGAGCTCTTTCTGATCTACTAATATCACTTCTCTGAATAATTTATAGAATGCACAAATGTAGGCAAATGAAAGCATATGCCAAGGGAGCTCCATTTTTTTCTGCACTGGGTAATCTCTTAGTACCAAAAAGTAGCAGTTTATGCTTTACTCAGAAACATACTGGAAGAAAAAATAGATATGCAAGCACTTTGAAGATATATTGCAAGATATCAAAGCTAAATAGATAAATGAATGAATCTAGATGAGCCATATGGACTTTTTCCATCCCTAGATGTTAATTTTATAATACTAAGTATTGCAGCTATCCTAGCCATCTAAGGAAATGCTCTGGGTATAATCCAACTAAGGAAAACTTAAGCTGCTTGTTACCACCTGTGCCCTCTTTTCTCTTTTTTTGCCCTTATTAGAATTTTTTTATTTATGGTTTGTTTGGTTTGTTTTTTTTTTTTAATTTTTATTATTCTGAGCCAGACGCCTAGTAAGCATCAAAGTCATTTGTTAAGGCTGACCACATCAGTACAAACTCTTTATTTTCATAGAATCATAGAATCGTAGAATGGTAGGGTCGGAAGAGATCTCTAGAGATCATCTAGTTCAACTCCTCTGCAGAAGCGTGTTCATCTAGATCAGGTCACACAAGAATGTGTCCAGATGCATCTTGAAGACATCCAAGGAAAGAGACTCCACACCCTCCCTGGGCAGCCTGTGCCAGGACTCCATCACCCTCACAGTGAAATAGTTTTTTCTTATATTTTAGTATAACTTTTTGTGTTCCAGCTTCATCCCATTACTCCTTGTCCTGTTGCTAGCTACCATAGAAAAAAGAGATTCCCCAACCTCCTGACATCCACCATTTAGATATTTGTAAATATTAAAGACATCTCCCCTCAGTCTCCTCTTCTCTAGACTAAACAGCCCCAATTCCAGCAGCCTTTCCTTGTGTGAAAGATGTTTCAGTCCCCTGATCATCTTGGTGGCCCTGTGCTGGACTCTCTCCAGAAGTTCCCTGTCCCCCTTGAGCTGTGAAGTCCAGACCTGGACACAAGGCTCCAGGTGAGGCCTCACCAGGGCAGAGTAGAGGGGGAGCAGAACCTCCCTCAGCCTGCTGAACATACTCTTCTTGATGCATCCCAGGATGCCATTGGCCTTCGTGTCCACAAGAGCACATTTTAACACAGAGAAGTTCAGTGAACCAAGCCAAAGTGCATCTTATCATCTAACCTGTCATTAATGTGTGCTAAAGAAAAAAAAACATAAAGGGAGGGAAAAGAGAATGTTTGCTTCATTCATAAACAAAACCATTGCATTTCCTGATTTGGGCTAAATGAAACAAAATACATCTTTCACACTGCAGGATAAGAATGGGAAAATCATTGTCAATTCTGACTGAGTTTCTTTACCAGGGATTGCAACTACTCCATCTAAATAAAAGGGCAGAGATGAGAGACAAAGCTATCAGATTGAACTTCTTGATAGTGGGAGGATTCTTTTTTTTTTTTCCCTTAGAATTTCAGGAGTTTATACATTTGTGCTCAATTCCTTTCTGATCTGATTTCCCACAGAGGTATGGTCAATTTTGCAAGAGACCAAGTTAAACCTCTTTACCTTCAAGTTGTCTGAGGCTCTTCAGTTGCACAGAAGATATGTTTCGGCTCATTTCCAGGGATTTTTTTACTGCTCTGTAATTGGTTGTTCTGCTTTACTAGGTGGGGATCAAAATACTCTTCATGTATTAGAAAGTTTGTGAATAGATGGGGATAGCAAGTGCAGAGTATAAAATTATCAAAGCAGACATTATTAAAACTATGTGCAGGAAGAACTCTGAAAGAAAAAAAATTAGAAGACGTTTGTGAAAGATATTATATATGGACAGTAGCTACATATACTCTTTTGGTGTGGAGGATGGGAAAACGTTATTAAAAGCATATTTTTTTAGCCACAGATAGAAATGAAAACTAGTTCCAAGAATAATTCTACATGATTATTTTCTCTAGGATGAGAATGTAGTGAATGGATAGATGAATTCTGGCAAAATATCTGTCTTCTGAAATTAATTTTAAAAAAATCTGTATTTGAGAAACTTTGAGTCTGAAAAAATATTCCAAAACAGAAGTACCCAACTGTAAGTTTGCAACTTAACTAGTGTGCAAAACTTCTACTGCTTTCTGTCTTCACAATGGAAAAAAAACCCCTCACTTAATCTGAAACAGGTGGTAGAAAAAACTGGCATTTTGGCAGCAGTTCTATCAGCAATAACATAATATCATACCCTAAAAATAGAGAAAAACAACTGATTGAACTAAAATGGAAGCTGTCCTCCTGCAGGTCGTCAGACCCTTTATTGATTTCTTTGGAACTTTTAAATCCTCTGTGTTTAATTATCTTCTTTCCGTCACTGCTATCTTAGTTTCTTTTTCATCTTGTCTAAAAACCTCAAATGTGTTTCTGTTTAGCAGTTTGATATAGTTTTACAACATTGTTATGCCAATGTTGGTACAGCTTAGACATGTTAGTGATATCCCCATGAAGACTGTCCCCTTTATCCTCATGGAGAGAAAATTCATGCTTTGGGAAATTCTTCAGCCCATATTGTTTCCTACTCCTTCTTGTTACGGCACAAACTCTATGGAATCTTAAAACTGAAGAGTACAACAGGTCATTCAGGAGAGGGGGAAAAAAGTTGTTAAGATTACTTTTGGAAGTAAAATAGGTGAAAATCGGAAGTCCATACTCTACATGTGGGCATGAAGCATGGAGGAGACCAAACCACCCATGGAGGACCAAACCACCCATGGTTCTGTGAGTGGGTAAACTTTCTGTAGATTGTCTCCAGAAATGCTCAGCAAAATAATAGTTGTGGAGGTGTGAAAGCACCCAGAGACCATGTAGGTGGTCAAAAATCCATCTAGAAAACACTTGTGCCTTGCTCCTCGGAGAAAATCAATAGATGTGAATTTGCAGAAGTGAAGTTGGAAAGAAGTTTCAGAGGAAAAGCAGGAGCTTTCCAATGCTGTTCCTTTTATAAAGATTAGAATGACATGTACATTATTCGTAAATAAACAGTTTTACAGCATGCATGTTGCTGATACATTGAAATTGTCAATAGATTTCCATTAAAAATCTTTTTCAAGCTGCTTGAAGCTGGCTCAGGAAGGACAGTGTTATTAGTACAATAGATTTGTTTCCAGTGTACCTGGCAGGCATTCATACAGACACACGATGACATCAGTCACAGCCAGGACCACACATGAATATTCACATGTAGATGTAAGTCTGTTGGACAGCCAATGATTATGCTTTACACCCTTGTCCCTCTTGGTTAGGAAGGAATTCAGCTATTTTTAAGTCTGAATGTGCAGATGGCCAAGCATAAGATATTCCTTGTGTAAAGGAAAAAAGGAGAAGCTTAAATTTTTCAACATGCTCTCCTTACTTCTATAAGTTTTCCATTCCCATTGTGCTTATTCATTCTTTCCCTGGAAGAATGAAGGGCTCTCCAGGAACGTCTGCCATCTCTAAAGCTGAGACTAACACCCACAAAGTTACAAAGTTTATTCATTCATGTTGCAAAGTGACTAGCTAGGACAGCCAGCTCACGTGCATCCAGTGGTGCATGGTCAGGTTGGCAACACCTGTTTAGATAAAAAAATCGAAGAGGAAACCTTACAAGAAGTAAAAAATAGTTGCACCAGACAGATTGCAAACAACTTTCAGGTTTCTGTTCACTCACCTCAAGAATTCAGCAGCAATGGAGAATGAATAGATTCATAATTCTTACAGTTGTCTTAAAGTTAACTTTTTAAATAGAAAAGTGGCTAAATCCTCTGCATAAATTATTACCAATTGTCTACCTAGCTTTTGTTACAATAGAAACTGTGAGAAAGACCTTGGAAACCATGGTTCATGAATTTTCCAGAAGCAGCCAAGTGCATCATCCTCTGTAAAGAATATAGAGGAGGAAAGTTTACATTTGTCAAAAATGGTGGCCATTAGTGTGCATTTTTATCACATCTTTGTAGAAAAGTAACGGGAAAGCAGAAAGCATCTACACTGAGTCATCAGACATTTGCCATCGGCTGTGACAATCTCACTGACTATTTCAACATAACCTCTCCTTTAAAATGACATAATTGTACAATATGAAAGTCCATGCTTTGGCTGGATTTTTTCCTTGGGGTTTTTCTTTGGTTTTTTTTTTTGGTTTTTTTTTTTTTTAATAATTTTGAAACAGGAAAAGAGAGTGGAGATAATTTACCTTCACTCAGGATATCTTTCCTGATACTTTCGAAATTCCTGACATATTTTTGGAAAGCAGAGTACTAGTTGGCTAGCTGTGTCCCATTTCTCATTTTCAAGCAAAACCACAGTGATTCTAGCCCACCTGTTTTAATTCAGATACCCTTGTTGCATTACCTCAGGGTTTGTTTTTGGTTTGGTTTTGTTTTGTTTTTAATAAAGTGTTTTCATACAGTGAGGTGGAATTGTGGCTTGGTATTTCTCACAAGGCAATTTGATTTATATATCAACAGTTCTCCAAAGAGTTTGAGAAGATGATTTATGAAATACAGTGAAACTGCCTGTTGATAAAACCTACTCCTATGTTCTGGCATCAGTTAAAGATGAAAAAGGTCCTGTGATGAGTTGCTTGCTGAATCAATGACTGTTTACTGGTATATTTCTGTTGAGAGGTGAGGTCCTTCAGGCTGAGCCCTGTACAGATGCTTTTGAAACTTTTAAGAAAGCTCAGGATGTTTATAACCACAGTGATATTGTTGAGTGTCATCCTCAGAGATAATTAATCATACTCCAAACTGCATTTTGTTTGTGCTTCCCTCCAGAAATTAATCTCTGGGTAGCTTCTCCTGCTCCAATTTCTGACTTCTAATGTTCCAGAAATTGAACATCTTTGGAACTGTTATTGTTTCTTTTGACTACAGTTTGGTAACAGGTTTTAAATGTCACTATTATATATGGAGAAATAAATGCAGATATTTTGTCTGTCTATAAAAAGGCATTGATTTAATCATTCTGTTTCTTCTACCAGCCCCCATTGTTTTTCAGCTAACTGTTAAGATATTTAACTTCTCAGCAACACATTCTACTCCGCAGACCCTTTAAATTAATGAACATGAGAAATTTTTCAGAACTAGGTCTGATTTTTCTTTCCCAAGAATTTTAAAACCAATCTTGTATTCTATTTGCCTGCATTTCTAGGTAGCTACTTTAAAACACTACACATACTCAAACACGTTAGGTGAACACTTCTTCAAAAGAAATAAATGGCAGCTACTTTTTCTACATTTGAGGGCTTAGGTTTTTTATGTACACTTAAGATTGCTGTCTTAGCAGTTTTCAGAGTGAGCAGCCATTCACCTCCAGAGACGATGAATGGACGTGCACAGCATAACACGGCTTTGCAGTGTGTCGGGGTTTATGTCAGTGCTGTAATGTGTGCACAGATCAACTGTCAGGCAAGGCAGCTCTGCCAGTATCTGTCTTTGGCAGCAGTGCATGCTGCTCTGTATTTGTTCATAAGGCTGAAGCTCTCGTGCATCACTAAACCTTTTGCCAGATGGACGTGCAATAGCTCTGACAGATCCCAGGGCAGAGCTATTACCAAACACTGGTGGAATCAGTGGCTTTTCCAGCAAGTGGTAAGACTAATAAAACCATCTGGTTTCTCAGAGCTCAGTAAAGTAGCAGCTTATGGATTTATACTCACCAGTTTGTTGTTTGTTCTGCAGTACAGGTCTTCCTGTTATAGAAAGGTATCCTCATATTTTATGTGAAATTAAACTACAAGCTATTCACATATCTCATTGTGATCTTTCACACCGGGTATTTTCTAGAAGTTCATCCATATCTAGTACGATATCTACGTGATTGCAAATAATTTCACAGCTTTTTTTTTTTTTTTAAGAAGTATAACTATAAGCCACAGAAAAAGTATAGCCAGGACAGAAATGAAGCATTTGACTAGCTGGAGACCAGACTGTCAGATTTGTGTAACAGTCTATGAAATACTGCCGGAGCAGGCTTCTGAGAGATAAACAAAAATCACACAGTGTAGTCAATAAAAAGAGTGGCAAAATTAACCTTTAAACACAGATTTAAAAACAAGATATATAAGATATTACCTACTGAGAAGCAAAGTCCCCTAACAAGACTATGCTTTAATCATGTCAGGCTTTAATTACAGTGTTGTGGAATGAAAGCTATCAAACTAAATCCTGCCTGAGAAGTTATCCAGTCTGAAATGTTTCTCCTGAAGATCTTAGTGTATCAGTATTTCATTTGATATGGATTCTGTAACTGTATCTAGGTGTAATTGGAATCTATCATAATGATCTTAAAAGGAATTTGTATAACATAATTATTAAAATGTCAGTTGAGTGTAGAACTTTAGGCTAAAGCCATATCTGTGGTTACGGTCAATCCTATAAATCTTAAAACAAAAAATGCCAAATTGTCATCCTCACATCATTAACACACTGCCAAGCCAGGGTAGGTGAACTGTAGCTGTTTCACACAGTGATTTTAAAGACTGTCATTTACACAGACAACTGTATTCAGTACAATGATTACAGAGTCAGAATCATAACGGTTGGAAAAGACCTTTAAGATCGAGTCCAACCACTAACCTAATACAGCCAAACCCATCACTAAACAAAACTGTATCCTTCAGCACCTCATCTATGCGTATTTTGAATATCTTTAAAGGATGACGATGATGTAAGCAGGCAACATTGAGTGAGAACAGAAAATTTGGGAACCACTATTTGGGGTGTAATATTGCAGGACTTAAAAAAAAAAAAAAAAACACCTTTTCTAAGAGATAATTTATCTAGATTTTTTTGTCATGAAGTTAGCCTGGTTTAGAGAGGAAAGCTGGTTCATGTGATCTCCAGAGATCCCTCAAGATGAAATCTTTCTGTGGTTTTCACAGGAATGATCCTGTGAATGCAAGAGCTTTACCACATTGTCTGCTGAACATAGTGGAGCTGCAAGAACATGACTGAAGGCCAGATATGTTAGATGCCAAAATAATTGGTGCACAACTTTGGAAAAGGAAACTTGGAATATGAATCTTGCAGCTGTTTCTAAGCTGTGCTTGTCCAGATTCTCATGAAAATTCTCTAAAACTGCATTTGTTAACACAAGTGGATTTACCTGAAACTTCTAGATCCCTGTTAGTATCTCCTGGCATGAAGCATGCAGATCCATGACAGACCTGCAGCTTATGGCTTGTAACTCTTCTTACACAAGAGCAGTGTCTGCTCCTGAACCTCGTGTGACTTCACAGCATCCCAGTCAGACTGCCTTCGTTGCACTAAAAACGGAAGTGTTTTGTGTGTTATGGTTGAACCTATGTAGCTTTGTAACCCTTCTCTCTTCTTTTTTTTTCTTCTTTTGATGTTTAGTTCTTCAATTGTTTCAAATAAACAGCTTTCACATGGGTCTCACTAGATTGCTATTTACTGTTTTTGCAGTTCTCAGCACATTTCTAAAATTCAAAACAAATGAAATTACACCTGAAAGGACTGTAATCTCAAATAATCTGAACTGGCAATTGTCTCAAAAGTAATTTTAAAAATCTATTGTTCATACCCCACTGTTCTGGTACAAGGCTATCCTTACAAGATTGGCACGTCTAGATATATTGTATTGTCTCAATGAGTAACAGGAAGCACCAAAGGTTTGATTAATTACTGATACCTAAGATTCATTAATGCTGTATTTATTTGTTAAATTATGTTTTATGTCTTAAAAAACAGAAAACAAAACTCCACAAACAAAAAACAAAACAAAACAAAACCAAGCAAAAAACCATGCTCTAACTGACCTGGAATGGAGAGACCTGCCACAGAAATTCCTAGATATCATTCAGTAGTTTACAATCCCTCATTCTGAAATCAAAATCTCTGGCTGCCCTCTCAAACCACTAATCATCACCCAAAGAGTGGGACTCAGAAATCAAATGATGACAGAGGGTTCGCGAGAGATGCAGTGCTGTGGACACTGGTAGCCCTAGCTGTATACATACTAACACTGATGGCTCTTCCAACTGTTTTGCTCCCGAAGAGTATTGAAAATATCCATTGTTTTTGCTCCTGTCTTTAGAGAAGTCATAACAACCATTTTACAGGATGGATTATTTTTCCACAGAAATAAAACTGCCAGAAGGGGAATAAAAATATTCTGGTTTTCGAAGGAAGAAAAATATTCAACAAAGTGTGCAGCTCTGGCCTTTCATTTGGTCATCTATCACTCAGGAAATTCAAGATTGTTCAGCAGCACCAAGGGATTCACGCTTAGTGGGATCCTTATGACTTTGTAGCCTCTTGACTCACACTTATGTTGCACTCCTCCCATCACTATCAGAGGTGTGAGCTATATTAGGGTTTGTAGTTTGAGAATAGCATCTCTTAGATGAAAGGACCCCACATGAACCTTAAAAATGTTTGATTTGGTAGCCCATGTATCTTGGTGGCTGAAAGCTATTGCTAAAACCCTTCCTCTCTACTTAGAACAAGACTAGAATGGTTTTCTTCTCCCTGACAGTGCCCTTCTTTTCTCACTGAGGGTGGATGAGATCTGGGCTTCTGTGGGTAGAATGTACAGATGTATTCTTGCTGAAGAAAGTAGGGAGTAAGAAAATAATTTAGCCTGAATCACAGTTCATTTCCTGGCCAGTTTCTGGGCAGTGCTCACACATGCTACCCTTTATTTAAGAGAGACTTCAGATTTACATGTTAGTCCTTTATTCAGAATGGCAAAATCACAGCCAAAAGTAGTCTGAGATAATAACAAGTATCACACACTGCTTGTGGTTTCATAGTATCCAAACTCTGCCAGACTAGTTGGATTATGGGCAGTTTTAAGTTAATAAAACCAATTTGTTTAAAAAGAAATTACCCATTTGGCTCTTGTTGATCATCCAGTTGGTCTTATTTTTCCAAGAGGCAGAACACATCTGCATCCAATTAGTATATTAGTTGGAGTGCTTCTGCACTGCTATGTTACAGTTCCTGTGCGTGGCTTGAAAAAATATGTAGGATGTAAACTCTTCTCTCATCCTATTGCAAATCAGGAGGCTTTAAGAGAGTCACTGAATCCAGGGGATAAGGAGAGAAAGAGCAGAAAGACCAGGGCCATGAATACCAACTGTATTCAGTTCAGCTTCTTGAACTCAGTGAGGGGGTTTTGTATTAAAGGTAGATCTTACACTTCGTTTCTGACATATCAGTGTAAAAAGAAAATCTCTATTTATTTTAGTGGAAGTTGGTTCAGCCTTTGCATAATCATAATCAGAGCACTATTAACACAAAAAGTTCCACTTAAATATAAGAAAAAACATATTTCACTGTGAGGGTGATGGAGCACTGGCACAGGCTGCCCAGGGAAAGTGTGGAGTCTCCTTCCTTGGAGGTCTTCAAGACCCACCTGGACACATTCTTGTGTGACCTGGTCTAGGTGGACCTGCTTCTGCAGGGTGGTTGGACTAGATGATCTCTAAAGGCCCCTTCCAACCCCTATCGTTCTGTAATTATATGAAAAGATCAGTACATTACTGGCTTTGTGTTTGTGTCTGCCTTCTCTTCATCCTTCCTAATTCTGTTATGGTAATCAGAGATACATAAGTATCAATTAAAGTTGCAATTGATACAATTAAACCAACGCAACAAGCTACTTTGATGATAGTTTTTATGTAACTCATTTATTGTATAACCATACTTTCTCTTTACAAATGCCGTGGGCAGCCTGTGAGCAGTCCTTGCAACTGCTCCAGGCTGAAGGTGGAGTTTTACAGGAGTCAGGAATGTCACAGTTGTGCTAAGGGATGAGCAATGTGATACTACCGAGGGAAGTTAAGAGAGCTGTAGGATGAGGTAAAGTTCAAACTTCAGAGTATGTTTGAAATAGAGGAAGTTGAAATGAGCCCTGGGAGGTTTGGCAGGGGATGAGAAAGAATTGGAAAGGAGGGCATCCTCCTTGCATTGGGTGGGTGTGCCGAGCCTGGTAGATGGACTGCCTTCCTTTGCCCAGTGGGACAGCAGTAAGCTATAAGCTCTGTGTCTACAGGGCACATGAAAAGTCTGGCTGTAGTGAGTCAACTTGCTTTTATGCAGGCAAGGCCTGAGTACCTGCCCAAACTGGATGAGCATTTGACAGAAACGCCATCCCTCCACCCTACTGCCCTCCTCCAGCCTCTCAGTTTGGTGATTCCCCTTCAGTCTTACTTGCCAGCACGTTGCCCTTCCCACCCAATGATAAACTAAAGATATGTCATTGTATCAACTAAAAAGCAGAGCTCAGCTGTTACCTTACCAGCACAGCTCCTCCACAGGGAAGGAGAGCAAGGGTTCAAGTCATCATCTCTGCTGTGGTGGACCACTGTGTGTGTCCCATGGGTGCAAAGCTCTGGAAGGGCGCTCTTTGATAGAGTTTGCAAGTGTAACTTACCTGTGGAAGTCTACAAAGGTTTGAATAACACACACACAGAGCACATGGGCTTTTACTTGAAAAAGGTCTGGTGAAGGCAACCTCCTTCAGTATGTGGCAAAGAGAAGCCACATTTTTAAGAGGCTCTAAATGAATTTTTGTGTTAGACAAAAGCTGGTGTTGCTCAATGCAGAGCATCTGAAATACAGATACTGAATAAAGCATCTGTCAGAATTCTTGGCTCTGTGGAATAACATGCTTTGTCTGGAATAAAGTAATAACTTTAAAAAATAGTGGTACCCTGAATTGTTGAGACTTTTAGGAATGTGGAGATTGAACAACTTAAATGGCTTTGTACTCTGTGCAATCTAGATGCACATGCAAAAGAAAAGTATGTACCAGAAGATAATGCTGTTTCTGACAACAGCTGGTGCTATGAAACTTTGGGACAATTCAGATGCTTACACATAAGTTGTTTGTGCCATTTTAGATGTTGTAGAATACTCAAGAGCAGTCGTCCCACACTGAATCATTCCCTTGGTGTTTTTTTATGTTTCAGATAATACCGGTGAAGAACAAGAGTGAAACTGCTGATATGGTTACAAGTCCAGTGCAGCTAAGCCATATATCATGGGCTAAAAGATATTGCTTTGCTTTTACATGCTGAGTCTAGCTCCTTCAGAAGTAATCATGGAAACTAGAAAAGTTATGCTTTCTTCAAAGCCCACAGAAGTGTAAGAGCATCTGTCTACACCAGATGAACCCTAGAAATAATATAGTTACTTACTGCTTCACAGGAGACCAAGAGAAATATTGGAATGCATGTAACAGGATGGGGCAGCAGAGAGATAAAGAGCAGGTGGTTTTGTATGGAGATAAGTCTGAGGATGGTGATCTTCTGCAGCCAGCCTTACAATAACAATCTTGGTCTTAAAAGTCTGACTTTTAGATGGTTTATGTTGTACAAGTACTCTCTCACTAAATGAGCACCATTAAACTTGAAATTACAGATTTCTGAGAAGCCACATAGTTTTAAACTTGTTCTTTATTTTTGTTCTCTAGTTAAAAGAAGATGACGTTGAAAGGCTATAACTTTGAAGGACTTCAGTGTGAGGAAGCTGGACCAGCTGTGCTCCACAGAGGCTTGTGTTCTGCAGGGCTGTCTGCCTGGAAAGCCGCCACTGCAGGAAGCTGATCTCCATCAGGCTCCTCAACTCTGAACAGTCACTGAACACAAAAAATGAAAGTGAAATCTTGTTCCTTTTTGTTAGATGAATTTCATGATAGGTGTCAGGAAATGTCTGAAATGTAAACTGTTATAATTTCTTTTCTTATAATTTTCATAATGGACTGTAGCAGACAAGGATATTTAAATATTTTTATAATCACTTTATTTTCTTTTAGTTTACACAGGTACTCACAAAGAAATGGGGCCAAAAATTCATTTGAACAAGTCTTCCTGTTCTTTATATGCCACCTGACATGCATTAAATTGTCCAAAGTAGCTCATGTTTAATTCCATATCTAACTGAATTATGTAAAGTGTTGGGTCATGCATGCCAGAGTCTATTAAATGCTGTGGTTTGCTTCTTCCTAAATTAAGCCAATCTGGGAAGACTGAACACAAGGCAAGTAAAATGATTCTTGTGACCCGCTGTAGACATTTCCACAGAAATCCCTCTAATCTATGTCTCTGGATTCATCAAATGAATTAAAAAATTGCAAACACCCATTAAGTAAGTTGAGGAAGAAAGAACATTGAAAATGAAAAACCAGTAAAGGAATATTTCAGCTGCTGGTTAAAAATAGCACCTGCCTCAATCAGCAGCTATTTGATGGGCACAGAGGATGGAGTAAAAGCCAAAATGAGAAATTTTTTAAGGCTAAAAAATCAGTATTTGCTCAGTTTTTATTGTAAGGAAATGAAGATTTGGCACATACATCCCAGTTGTGCATATACTTGTCTTGCATGCAGACAAGATGCAGGCCGAGGGAAGGAAGAAGTATAGGCATGACATGAGCCATATCACTACATCACACTGGATGATGTAGTACTGTTTCACAGCCTCTTCTAGAGATCCTTTCTCCAGTCCTAGGAGGGTAAAGTAGATACTGAAAGGTTTAACTAATCTGTTCTTGGGGCAGAGACCTTGAAGAGGGTGGTGACTCCCTCTCTGCCCACTCAGGAGATGTTAAGGAGTAAAACACAGTACTAGAATTAAAGTCTATTCCCTTGTCATGAGATTGTTAGGAGTCTCTAAGGGACATAGAGTACAAAGATTACAATCATCTGTATAATTCTGTACCTTGGTGGCTCTCTTTCTAGTAACTGGAGGAGAAATAAGGGTGCAGAAGAACTGTTGTTTCATGTCTACAGCCCTGTTTTGCAGAGGTGTGATGTTTCTGCAATGCAGTTCTACATTTAAAATTTAGTATCTTATAATTACACCATCATTTTGCTGTTGAAAACTTCTTAACTTCAGAGAAATCCATCTAATGAGAAAGAATGGTTTTAATTAGCTTTAATAGCACTGGAATTTGTACATGGCTTTATTAATAGTATATGGAGATTGTATTGAAATTCCCTGGGCATAAAAGTAAAATTAGGAAACATAAACCAGAGGTTAAAAGTAAGTTAAATGTGCCTGTGTGGAGGACTCATTTGTTTTCTGTTAGCAACAATGATTCTTCAAATACGAGCATTTTCTTGTTAGTTGAACCACCTGAAAAATACAAGAAACTAAAAAGCAAGATGACATATAAATTTTCTTGCTCAGTGGTCTTCTGAAGGAAAAATTGGTATAATAATACGCCATTGATGAAAACACATATCCTTAGTGGGAAAGCAAACAAACAAACAAAAAAAACAAACCAAGAAAAACCTCAAATGTGGGTTTTTGCAATGTATGGGGAAGGAAAGTCTACTTGACCTGGTCAAATACCTTCTTGATATCTAAGAAGTAGATCAGTGGCTTTAACTGCATCAAGGTGAACAAGTGGATTTTATTACATTTTGCTTTCATCATTATAAAAAAAAGTTTCACCCTTTAATAAAAACATTGTGATCTCATTTTATTATTTCCAGGAGCTTCTAGCAGCCAAATTTAGGGGCAGAATTTGAAATCTGCTTTTAAGCATATCTGTCTGCACAAAATGCTCGTAATGTTCATATATATGCCTATCTGCTCTCTAGAAAGTCATCTCATTATTTGGCTGGTTTATCTTTGCTTACAGATGCTCTGAGTGGTGAAGTATTACCATATTCTGAATCACAGATTCACAGAATGGTAGGGGTTGGAAGGGGCCTCTAGAGATCATCCGGTCCAACCCCTCTGCCCAAGCAGGTTCACCTCAATCAGTTCACAAAAGAACATGTCCAGGTGGGTTTGGAAACCTCTAAAGAAGGAGGCTCCACAGTCTCCGTGGGCAGCCTGTACCAGTGCTCCCTCACCCTCAAATGACGGAAGTTTTCCCTTGTGTTCAAGTGGAACTTCCTGTGTTCCAGCTTGTACCCATTAACCCTTGTCCTATCAGGAAGAAAGCATCTTTAGGAAGTACAATAGATGTAACATGACTATAAATAGTATTTGAGTTTTTAACCGTAGAGGATACTGTTCAAAATATGGACTCATGTGAAAAAAAATTTTAAAAAAATTAAATCCAAAGAAACTTTTAAGATTAAATAATTAGTGTTTATTATCTTTCCTAGTGACTACTGTATCTGATAGTATACCATCCAAATAGAACATCCATACAGATCTGCTGCTTGCAGAGTGGTTGCAATTATTGTTGTGGTTGCTATTATTGTGTTATTTGTTGTAATCAATTATTATTATAATCCACATCTCCCTAATAAATGCAAGCACTAGAGAGTTTGCAGTTATTTGCACATTTCCTAAATTTACTACTGTTTGGCACAAAATAGAGCTGAAAAACACTTTCTCTCATAGTCTGACAATTCCAGCAATCTCTTAGAAAACAGAGAAAATGTGGCTTAAAATCTACAGAACACTTGAACATGAGTTTTCAGGTGAATGTTTTAAACACTATAACTGGGGGAGACAGTCACATCTTCCTCTTTCAGTGCTGAACATAAGTAATGGAGTTTAGTTGCCTGTTTCCAAAGGTTGTGAAACTAGCTTCCAAACTTCTGCTCAGAGTTACAGAAGCATTTCTTAGTTTTTTTTTAAGGGGAAAAACTTAAAATCATAAAAATCTCCAGAGACGACCAAAGCTATCTGTCTCTCTTCTGAAATATTGCTGACTGTCCCGTCTGAGTAAGTGAATGTCTTAGTTCTGATGGCTTGTAGCAACATTTCAGCTAGTATTTTAAAAAAAAAAAGTGATAAGTGCACTGTAAACCACAAATGTTCTATAGTATTGTGATCTACATGGGAGATGTTAGTACCTACATGTCCATAGACAAACTTCTGTCCTTCCATGTTTTTGAGTTTTGCTGCAGAAAGCATTCTGTCTGAGTAAACAAGTCAGGGAGCGAGGATAGTGCTTATAGTTTCAGACACTGTTACAGTCACTTTTGCAAGGAAGAATAAAATCTCAAAAGATTATACTAGTCTCAGGATGATATTTTTATACTGCTTGGATATTGCATTGTGGGATACTGATTGCCACTAATAACAAACCAGTGTTTCTTCTCAGCCTTTCGTGATGCTTCAAAAGTGTCCAGGAAAAAGCCTGGGGAACACATTTGCCATTTTTTAGGCTAGTGTGTAAAATTGAAACCTTTGTCAGGACAGCTCTTTCTTATGTATTCTTATTTGCAAAACAGTTTAACAAGCACCTCATAACTTTACAAATGCACTCACTAACCCCAGCAAATGCCTAAGGTGTTCAATCAGCTCTAAAGTCTCTCATGTTTGTAATTGTAATGATCCTTTCCATGACTTGCTTCAGCTCAAAACAGAGAGATGCATAGCAAAAGGGCATCATCTGTCATGCATTTGTCATTGTGAACAATGTATGTATGCACCATAGCAAGGAACTATCAAATACATTAAACTGTGCAATCTTCAAAAGTGGCCAACAGAGCCATCTTGACAGCCAAATTCTGAAACTGGCATTTTACTGTAAGACATCTTGCACAGCAAAAATTTCTGTTTTGAACACTCTGCATTGATTTTCCATCCTGTAATCCACAACAAATGGTGTTATATACTTAAATATTTCTGCCTTTTACTCTTGCCTTCATATTGTTTAACTAGGAAAGAGTTACCCTTTCCTAGGCCAATGGTTAACAACTTGTGCCTCGTTCAGACTAGCTGGTGCTTTCTGATTTGCTATTATCTGCTAGTGCTGATTTGCTTCTGCTTTCATGGTAAGCCTTTTGTCTTTATCTGTTACATATTGGCATTAGGATCCAATCCTGTAGGAATTTATGAAGTTTAGTGACAGATTTAGGAGAGCGCTTAAGACTTTGCCTAGCTTAAAGCTCATTAGTTCTAACCATTCAAGTACTTAGGAGCAGACATATATTCCAGAACTCTTAGTGATAAAGCCTACAACAGTTAGTGGCTAAGTTGATTCCAGGAGCTTAACTTTATGAGGACTGTGGAAAAGAGCCCTAGAACAGTGTCAAATTTCTGTTCTAGATTCTGCCCAATGTAACCCTGAATGAAGTGTGACACTTCTCTTTCCCCATCCTTTAAGAGCAGATAACAGAATGTATATGTATATGTATATGAATATGTATATGTATATGTATATGTATATGTATATGTATATGTATATGTATATGTATATGTATATGTATATGTATATGTATATGTATATGTATATGTATATGTATATGTACATGTATATTGCTTAGCATTTGTAATTAAATTGATAACACATTTGCTTAATCCTTTGTAGTATTGAGCAAAAAAAAAAAAAAAATTGAAGTATATATCTGACATTAAAATGAGTTCTTTCTTTCACTTACCATTCTTTCTTTAATTGACAAAATACAGTTGTCCTATACTGAAGTAAGGATTATCTGTAGATGACAAAGAATATTACAATTATGGCTAGTAATTAGAAGTGACATTTTAGTGTTCAAGCTGGCGGCAGAAATTTCAAGTGCAGTTACCACTAAGGAATTTAACAGCGAAGAATGGATATATCCACTTGTAAATACTTGAGATCATGAAGTACTTCAGTCAATCTTGAGTCACATACCAAATCTTGAAACATTACCTTTACACATTACAACCAAAGTCACAGTTGAAGTTGATACCACTCCACTAGCTAAATGAGCTGAAATTTCATTAATATTATTTTATTTAGTGAGATTTGCTTTTCAGGAATATAATTCAAAGAGAATTGGACATTTGAAATATACCTTTCTTTACCATTCTTGTTATTATGATTGCTGTCAATTGAATTAGAGATCTAAACCCCAGTAACTCCTGTTGTGATATGATCACTGAACAAAATTACTACGGAATCATTACATCTTGACAGGAATATTTAAAATAAATCTGTTCTGCCTGTCATGTGTCCTTGGTATTGAACATCACAAAAGTGATAAGTGACTGACTAGAATACCAGTGTGCTATCTCTTGGCAATATGTCATAGATAGAAAAATATTTCCGTATAAAGTGTTTTCGTGACTACTTCTGTTTCAGAAAGGTAAAATTTGTGCCAGAAGTTTTGATATGTCAGCACGGATATAGCTGAAAATGAAAAAGCAATGCTAATAGTTATATAATGTTGCACAAAATATAATCTAGAGGAGACAGAAAAAAAAAGAAAGGTTCTTTAAGAAAAGTCAAATCTAGAAAAAGATTCAAATTCAGAAAGAACAGTAGAATATGTTTCTTGTCATGATCACAAATATTGACAAAGAAGAAGAGAGTGGAACTGTGTAGTAATCAATGCATGTATTGGGCTTTTTTTTTATGTAAAAATACCACATTAGAGTAGTATCAAATGCAAGAGTAAAAATAACTCCTTCTATTGTCTGAAATGTTGCTGTTGGGTTGCTCTCTACATTGTATACTGTGTTATTTTCTTCCTCTTTGATCTTGATTCAGCTTCTATTAACGATAAGACAGACCAATGAAAACTGGACCAGGCAAGGGTGGATAGCAGGGTGTTATTACCACCAAGTTTCCTCCCTCGTTTGCAGCTCCCATCACTTGTATGCTGAATGTTTCCTTCTCACTTTTTAATTTGAGGGCACCCATCAGCTCCCCTGATGCTGATTCAAGATGTTATTGCTGCCACATGCAGTCTGTCATTTCAAGGTGCTCAGAGTTCATTTTGGCATCTAAGGAGCTGGAGGAGCCTCTGGAAGCTTTGGAGGTTCACAAACAGAAGAGACCCTAAGTGCTGGGAGAGTGGTTTCTGGCCAAACTGGAGGCAGTCAAAGGAAACAGTTTTGTGGATGAAAAAAAGGCTGGATGGAGCTCAGGATATGGTCCTTCATAAGAGCAAAACATAGAGCCATGGCAATAGATAGTGCTCTAGTTTTGATGCTGTTGCAAACTTAGAAATAGTGATGCTGGTTTTGTAACAAGAAATTGCATAGTAAAAAAGGAAGAAGTAGTAACAGGGGAATCTTTTCATGAAATAGTAAAGAGAAGCAGTTGTTAAAAACATTTCTGAAAAATTTCAGTCTTTCTGGAATCTCATAAAGCTTAACAAAATCATTGTTTGAAATTTGTGTTGCAATAGAAGCTCCAAATAAAACAAATCCCATGCAGAAACTGCAATAGAACTTAAAAGATAAAAACCTCACAGATGTCTAAAAAATGCTGTATTAAAAGGAAGCCAGCTCTTTGAAAAATAGAATATCTTTACTAAGCCTTGACTTAAGCAATAAACATAGTCTTTCCCCCCGCTCTTTTTATACGCTAAAGCTGACTGGCTATCTTTAAAATCTGTTTTAAGTTTCAACAATAGAGCAATGTATTTTCTTCAGAGAAAACATGGCACTTAAAAAGAAAATTAAAACCATAAAAAATGAATAGCATTTGTAATGTCCACCCTTGGTCATTCTCATTAAATTGCATGTATGTGTATTAGAATCAATTAAATGAAAGCGTGCCTTCCTTCCAACACAGAAAAGAATTAGGTAATATATTAAAAGTAGATAACCTTGTTTGCCTCCCACTCAACCTTTCTTCATCATTCTTAGTAGCAAACATCTAGCTATTGATTAGTTCCTTTTAAATGCTACTAAGGTAAACGCCATACGGCTTTGAACTGATGAAAGAATTGAACAAAGACAAATCATAGTAATTGTGGCATGTTGAGGAATGCAGATCACAAGAAGTAAATACCAAAAAAAAAAAAAAAAAAGCCTAATTGAACCTTTTATTTCACATAAAGTCTTGCAAACGAAAGTAAATACATGTTAGACCAATCAGTGAGCTTAACTCCAGACAGATCCCTCTCATCTCCTTCGTTATGCCGTTGTAGTAAGGACTGGAATTTCATTCTAAATCAATACATTTTCTCAGGCAACATGATTCTATTATAAATCATCATTTGCACCATGTGTTTCTGCTAATAAATCTGCACCTAGAAGGGATAAAGAGAAAACTAGTTAACAATAAACTGTGCAGTTAAAGTAGGACAGAAACAATATAAAACGTAAAGTTATTATTGACACTTTTATCTACAATATAGTCTCTGTCACGTCAACTATTGTGGAATTAAACACACTTTCTCCTGCAAACAGTTGTCTATAAAGTTCAAGTTGATGCTCAAGAAAATGAAAATGCTGAACCTAAACTATTCATGAATGGTTGGGGTTTAATGTATGTAATTTAGCTGCAAATCTGGCCAACTGCATTTCAAGCAGATTTTTCAACAGCTTCTCATAACAAGGCAGAATTTGACACAAATACATACTATGTGGCTTGGAAGTAAACCTAAGGAACTGATTACCCAATATACTAAAAATTTCCTTTGAAACCTCAAATGCATGCTCAATATAAGCAGTTAAAAATCTAAAAACACCAAACTGAGTTAAAAAAAAAAAAAAAACAAACCAAAATTCAAACTCAGAACACTTGATAATAGCATAAACTACTAGTCCATGAGATTTGGATGTTTGGATGTTTTACATTTCTGTCTGGGTCAGAAGCAGAACTTTCAAATAAATTTATAACTTGACTTTTTTTTTTCCCCTCTCAAACTCTGAATCTAAAATAAAATTGTTAATACTAATTTAATAAAAGTTTCCTGAAAAGACAACTGAAAATTATATTTCCATGGCTTTTAACAACAATTGAACTCCACATTGCTGTCAAGAATATGTAGAAATCTATATCATTGGACAGTATAGCTTAGAAATCCAGAAAATGTGAGTCTTTAGACTAAACTAACTGTTCTTTCTGCTTTTGAAAATCTGTCTTGTAGGTTAATATGTCCCAAACAACAGTACCTCATGCCTCTTCTCCAAAACAAATTAACCCTGTGACACATTCCTGATTATTACCACCCTCATACACTTTCCTGCTTCCAGAACTATGAGCAAAATTATGCATCAACCATGTACTCCAAAACAGAAAATGTAACTTCTAAATACATGTGTCCATTTTCCAACAAGTTGGACATCTTTCAATTTTAAAATAGTGAAAGCCTTTCTTGCTTAGGGATATGAATAAAAACTTACAAAGTTGTGATTTATTTAAATCTCAGGAACAGTCTTCTATCTTGTTTTTTTTTTTTGATGTTTCATCTATAAACCTATGTACTTTATAAAGTGGGTGTTACTTAAGAAAAGATCAGATTCTGCCAAATTTTTCCATGCAGGGTAATAATATTGCACAAGTAAACAGAAAATGTTCAGTTTTCTTCATTAAGATGTCTATAGTAGTCAGAGACCAGAGCTCCTACATTTATTTAGCATTAATGTATCTATTCAATACATTTCTGTTCAAACACTAGGAAAACCCTGATGCTTTTTTATCTACTGTCACTGTGACTGCCTAAAAAAATCTTGGCATCAA
The DNA here is from genome assembly GCA_013401255.1 of Urocolius indicus. Classification (NCBI taxonomy): domain Eukaryota; kingdom Metazoa; phylum Chordata; class Aves; order Coliiformes; family Coliidae; genus Urocolius; species Urocolius indicus. The sequence goes on from WBNH01000853.1 coordinate 392,873, forward strand.
GGAAAATTCGCACAGCCCCTACAATAAGGTTTTTTTTTCCTTATTCAGGAACCAAACAACAGAAGTCCAGTCCTGAGCCAAACATTGTCCTCACTTGATAAATTTGTTAATCACCTCTCACATCTTGTTGATTTAGTGTCAATCAAAGGCAATACTATTGCGTACATATTTACAACTGAATTGTAGCTTTAAGCATATGCGAAAGTGCCTTTTTGGATAGACGCCAGAGTTGCCTGGGTCCTTGCCATGTCAGACCACTTGTGAATACATTTTTCTCACATGAACCATATTTTCAGGACTAGACTTGTATCTTTCAGCACACTGACAACTATGTAATTCAGGTCACAGGTGAGCAGGGGCTTCATTGTGCCAAGCACCTTTGATTTCTTCCTTGTGCACGATTTGAGACAAGACCCACAGACATTTCAGGATTCAAAGGTCAGTAAGACTGGAGAATCCTCAAGTGAATATAGTTGTCTATGTTACCACTAAATATCCTACAGATGCTAAAGAAAATGTGTTTGAGTACTTAGAGGAAGAAGCTAGACATAGAGCTATTAAAATGAATGGGGGGGGCAGGGAAAAGTAGGAAAAGTTATTCAGTGGCTGTAGTGGTTTTGGCCTGGGCCAGGTTTTTCAGTAGCAGGGGGGCTAAAGGAGTGGCTTCTTTAAACAAAAAGAGTTGTCAGAAGCTTCCCCTGTAGCTGACAGGGTTATGGACAGTCAAATCTAAGCTGGACCCTGCACCTGACCCAGGCCTGGACAATTAGAAATGGAGGTAACACCTCTGTGAATAACATATTTGAGCAGAAGTTGTTGTGCAGTTGCAGAATTGCAGCAGCAACAGGGAGAGAGAATGTGAAAACATCTGCACAGAAACCAAGGTCTGTGAANTGAGGAGCTGTGGTCCATGGGAAGGACCCACGCTGGAGAAGTTCATGAGGGACTGTCTCCCGTGGGGAGGGACCCCACAGTGTAGCAGTGGGAAGTGTGAGGAGGCCTCCCCCTGAGAAGCAGCAGCGGCAAAGTCCATCTGTAATGAACTGACTGCAACCCCCATTCCTCATCCCCTGCACCGCTGATGGGGAAGGAAAGGGAGTCCTGGGAAGTGGAGGGGTGGGGGGAGGTGTTTTAAGATGGTTTTGTTTCTTGTCTCCCTGCTTTTATTGTTTCTTCAATAAATCAAACCTTTTTCTCCCTAAGTTGGGTCTGTTTTGCCCGTGACGCTAATTGCCGAGAGATCTCTCCATCCTTATCTCAACTCACAAGCAGTTTGTTATATTCCTCTCTCTCTCTCTTGTCCAGCTTAGGAAGGGAAGTAATATTATGACTGAGTGGATATTGGCCTAAACCACCACAGTGGCTTTGAGATTCTGGCAGAATATTCTTTTATGTACATATTTCTTTAATGCAATCTACAAACTTGAGGTTGTTTTATATGGAGAAAGCTTGGTGGATTGTCTTTGGTATTAAATCCTAGGCTTGAGGTGGTACAAGTCATCTATTCTGTTGGTAGAGGAAGAGCCAGCTTAGTCTTGACCTAAGGCATGAATATCGTGGTCTCTAGGAAAGAAGGCCCTTGTGACATGAAAAATGCAGATGAAATGGCTTTGAGGTTTGAATGATTACTGAAGAAAAAGAATGTTAAAGTCTTTCCAAATATCCCCCTCTCCTAGTATGCTCAACTTGTAAGAAAAATAGAATATTCTGTGAAATATTTAAACTACTTTCATTCAATTGAGGGAGTGGTGGTTTACTAATAATGTATTAATTGACAGGAATGCTGTTGCAATACCTTATGGAAATAGAACTTATTTTTACAGAATGGTTGATATAACTGAGGCAGTGTTATTTCTTACACTTTAGGAAGATAAATTTATGCAAATAGTGACTGTAATCTCATAAACCATAAAGCATATATTGATTTATTTTGCCTATAAGTACATAGGCATTTGTTTCAAGCTGGATTTCTTCAGTCTGCTTTGAACTCAGAGAAATCCCTGTTTGCTCTACTTGCTCACAAAGAGTTAGGAATACTGGTTTATCTGGCAGAAATCGTAATGCCTGTTCTTTTTAGTAGCATAGTAACATGAAAACAAAGAGCATCAGGGCTCTGGAGCTTAGAAAAATGACACATCACAATAATGTACTTTTGTTATTTACTAGTAAAATTTTAATTTGAATGACAATGATATAAAAAATTAAGATAAAAAAGGGGTCAAAAAGAGGACCAGATTACAAAATATTTCATTTTCAGGATTGCAAATTATTCACTAGCTTCAATGTGCTGTTGTAAAGGTAAAAAAGATACATATGTACTGTGAAAACATTTATGTGTTTATAGGGTCTAGTGTATAAAAGTTAGTGCTTCAGACTCCATCCAGATATACAATGATGACCCTTCCTTCCTACAGGGATAAATGCACTTCTAATGTGAATGAGAAGAACGCAGGACTGCTTGACCAGTGCTACTTCAAAGCTCATCTAAACTGCCACCTTCACTAAATCTGTATCTCTGCTGTATGCTGAAACTGGTGGTTAAGAGACAGTGAAGTCTGGGAGTGAAGACTTGCTATTAAAAAAAACTGAGATACAGTACTAGCATGTGTTAGAGATCAGTAATTTATTTAGGAGTCTGAAGTCTAACTCCTTGTCCTCTGTGCTAGGAAAGTGATGTTCCTTCCCAACTGATGGCAACACATTTAGCAGAATATTGGCAGTTGAGTAGACATGAATCTTTCATCAGAGAAGAAACATGTTGGGAAAATAACATGGCAAAGTCTGTCCTACTTCTGTCTCTGTAGGGGACCTTGACCTATCAGCTGTGTCAACTGAGCAACTTTTCTGAAGGTCTGATCTGCAATTTTTATTTGATCTTTGATGATATTTCATCTGATCTTTGATAATAATGTCCATATACAATACCAATCAAGACAGGTAGGGTGGGGGGTTAACTGTCAGAGGAAAACATATTGGAAACACTTCGAAATTGTTTCATCATTTTGAGGAGGAACCTTTTACACTGTTCATCTCTTGAATCAAAGTTGCTTTCCAGGAATTCTCTGCTTTACTGGCAATGACATCCCACATACATTTAATCAGCTTCCAAGGTCAAAACTGAAGTAGAACAAAGCTTCAACAGGCATGAATTAAATGTTATGAATGTATTTAAATTAGCTGTAGGTCTGCTAAGTGAAATACTAAAAAACATGCTCATTTCTGTCTTAGTAGAAGGGGAAAATCTAAGACAATGTGGGACTTAAAAGTGTTTCTTTCACAGAATGAAATATATGCTAATTTCTCTGAGCTTTTATCTATTTTTCATTGCTCTGCTGGACTTTAATAGGGATTTTCTTCCTTTGCCTCTTGTACTGGTGAGTGATATGCACCATATAACCTCATTCAGTAAGGCAACGTTTCAGGGCTATTGAGATTTATTCTGAGATTGCACTAGAACAGACACAAATTTCATCTTATCGTGTATTTCCTTTTTTTTTTTTTTTCCTCCCTGGTTCTCCCCTTCTTTGACAGCACTGCTATACAGCAGGCTTCCACAAAATTGCTCTCCAGGTTCATGCAGATTAACTAAAATGAAACAACCTCCCTGACAGGTGCTGGCCCTACATCATATTCAGAAAGCTAATTTTCTCTTTCTCTTAAAACACACCCATAGTGAGGGGTGTGAACTACAACTACGGAACCAAACGCTCCCTAGTTTGGAGTGAGCTTGGATCCAAATCAATATTTGCAGCTGGTACCCATCTGTAGTTATAACATAATATTGAACCAGTCTGCAGTGGTGTAAATTGGCACAGTTTCATAGACTTCAAAGAAAGTATGCCAATTTTCAGGAGCAGAGGGTATGGATAATCTTACCTCTGTGAAGAAAGAAATAAAAGAGACTGAGGAAATAAAAGAAGGCAGAGGAAATATGAAAATCAAGATCAAACCAGAAAACAAAAGGCCTTGAAAGTTGGAAGTCTAGTGTGATGCAAAGATACATACATGTTTGTGATACATTACAGGGAGACTTGGCCTTGTCTGCCCTGTTGTATTTTATGCCGAGTCCTCAAGAAGCAAAGAACCCATCATTTCTCTTACTAAATTTTGCACAAAATTATTACTTTAACCATCATCTTTCTTTGAATAAGAAAAAAAAGTTCTAAAGGTGCTTTGAGCTATTTGCCTCAGTCTTAGAGCTGGAGCACATGCTATACTCACTGTGAACCCCTCCTGCCAGAGGGCAACACATTTTACAGTTCTCATCCTTCAAGCAGCTTGGAAAATAATAACTAAATTCCTATAAAATTCTTATAAAGGATAATAATTATCTGCATTTTATAATTAACAACCCTGACCAAGGTGAAATAACTTGGCTGAATTCAGTGAAACAAAACAGATTCCCATCAGGGATGGAACCCAGAGATTGTCTTACACTTCTTCTGCATCACCAGTTTCATTTTTCACTGTATAGGTCTAAATCTGAATACACATTTTTATGGTTGAAGATGGATACATTTAATTAATGGATTTTAACATCCTGGAATTAGATTCAGAACATTAAATAAAAATATTTACTGAAATTTTATGCTTCCTTTGCAACAGAACTAAGTCCAAAGGAAACTGTATAATTTTCACACACGTTATTTTTCCATATTATTTGTGTTGTTTGAAATTAATTGTCTTACTACTGTTGTCCCACTCATCTCTTAGGACATGCTTGGACACAAATAATTTCTGTCAGAGTCTCTTAGTAGAATTCATTAATATAAATGGAGAAACTTTAACATAAACAAGCCTCTTTCTATTTTTTACAGTCTTTTTAAAGTTCTATTGTAAAATATTTTAATTGTCTCTTAAATCTTTTCTCCTAGTTTTCCAAATTTTAATTTCAATAAATCTAAAAGCCAAAAAGTGCTTTGGCATGAAACCAACACAGAAGTGAAAATGTAAGCAGTAGCTATATGAGGCCTGACAGATTTTTTTTTTCCAAGTATTTTAGAGCTTTGATGAGCATGAACTCTCTTATTTCCTCAGTTAAACACTGCCTGCTTGATTCTTTACTCGAGTTCTGACCTGTGCACTGTGCCGAGCTGCCGTCTTCCTGCCAAGACCATTGCATGTACACTGTATCACAGTAAAAGTCACATGCAGCAGGGATGCCTCAGAGAACACTCATACCTGCTATGTGATTAGGTCCCAAAGCACACCTACTAAGCACCTTCAGGAGTGATCTCAGATGTATTTTGGAAATAAAACAATGAAAACAGTTAAGTGATCCTTGCTCAGGTGCCTGTGTACTCATGGCTGAGAGGAGGAGTTGCCTAGAGAATTATTTAAAGTTAGACTTCAGTTAAAGGTTTCATCCAATCTCTGTTCAAATAGTGATATTTAGAAGAAGATTGCTGCCAGGAGATCACAACCAAGTTGGCAAATGTATTGACAAGCATTAGTGATAGCAGGCAAAAAAAACCCAAACATTTCCTGCCCAAGTAAGTAAATGATAACCTTTTCCTTGTCATAAAACTGCCAGTTGATCTAATTAGGTAGAGACAATGAAAATGTAAAGCCGAGAGCATAGATCTATAAAAATATATGTCATAGCTTATATGTCATCTCTTCTGTCTTTATACAGGCTTGATCTGAACAATTAAAGCCCTAGCCAGGTCTAGTGTGCACAAAGAGTAAGAAAACAGGCTTTTACACATCTTAAAAAAGTTCTTTTGCTGTGAATAAAGTGTAAAGGAAAAAAAAAAACCAAACATAAACGATACCATCTTACTAAAAAGTATTTACTTTTTTAGGAGGGCTGGGGGGGGAAGTTTTGTTGACTTATTGAACTGTTTCCCAAACTCTCCTTGAAATATGGAGACTCCTTTAGCTGTTCATTCCTCTTAAGTACATCCAATCTGGCAACATAGATAATCTCTGTGCACATTCACACAACTCAGCTTTTCAGGTTATGCTTTTCATCCTACTTTCCTGGGTAGGTATCCGGAGCAGTGTGCAATGTACTGCAAGCACATGAAAGAAGGTTCCAGTCAGCAGTCTTGTGACACTAAGAAAGTAGTTTTACTTAATTTAGGATATAAACCAAACATGACAGGATGATGTCACACAGCCCATGGAGGAAAGGCTGAGTACGGAAAGATGAATTGGATTTTTTTCTCTTGCTGTGTACTATCTAGACACTTTTTCATCAAGGGCTGGATACATACGTACACATGAAGAAAAGATTGGAGAGATACAGTACCCATAGCTGTAACAAATACATTTTTGGAGCCAATTCTAGTTTGGAAATAAAGGAATTTTAGATTTCTAAAGAGATTTAGACATCTAGTTGTCACTTTATCTGCCATCAAAAGTGCAAACTCATAGAAACTCTCATATAATTCTGCCTACAATTACATAAGCAGAGTATAGATACCAGCCTACTGAGTATTCTGGAAGCAAAACTCCCCCTCTGCTCTATTGAGGCTGTTCGAGTTTAACAGGAGGAAGTATTCCCTGGTGTGCTAGATGTTTAGGTGAATTTATCTTAAGGATGCTTTGTAGCTGGTACCAACAGTGCAGTGATAACCACATAAGAAGACAGAAAGTAAAATGCATGGTTTGAAAGGGTGCAGTCCCTGGCTCTACAGAAAAAAGAACTGCCCCATTGAAGGAAATGGGTAGTCTTGGAAGACTGTTGGGTGCTGCTGGGTGCACTGAGAGCATGAGCACAATATTCCAATCTTTTCAGTAAATGATCTGGCAGAAGTGGTACCATATGAGTACTACTGTATTAAGAAAGAGAAAAAAGTGATGTGGCTACAGGACTTGTCACCTAACTTATATGCAAGGTTTAAGAAAACAAGCATTGAGGGGAAAAGAAAGGAAAAAACAAACAAAAACACACTCTATGTAACTATGTAGACACAGATGATAGATGATTGCTAGACAGATAGATGTATACAATTAGAGCTATATATCGGTTATTTTCATGTGTAGCCTATCTTTGAAAAGGCACCTTTCTCCTTAGAAAAATCTATGTGCCACAGCTACCTTGTCTTGATCTCATTTAACAACGTGACACTGCAATCAACTATGTGATACTACGTTGCATCAGAAATTTTTAGTTAAACTGGAGAAAACAATGACCACCAACAGAATAAGGATATAAAAGAAGACTGGCTAAGTTTTAGGACTACCATAAGAACTGAGCATGGGATGCAAAGCATTTTAGAATTTAGGGCATAGATTCTTAGCACTGATTTTGTATGTGTTTTTCTTAATGCCCTTGGTAAAAGAGAACCAGTGTGTTGCTGATATTTCCTAGTGATACAGTGTTGGGAGGGAATATGACTCTAAAGGATGATTGGGAAGAGGAACACAGGAAGAATTGCATGACGTTATAGGCTGGAGTAATTGAAATTCAATACTACAAAATGCAAGGTCATGCTCTTATGGACTAATAACAAAAGCCTCTGCTACAGTCTAAGAGCTCATTTGTGAGAAATGACTGAGGAAATGAAAAACGGGTATATTAGCAAGTCACAGGACAGTTATTAAGTATCAAATAATGCAGTTGCAAAAAGGCCAGTGTTACCAGGACCAGTATTTCTAGCATGGATACGGAAAAATTAGTGCCATTGAATAAATAGTGTTATTGTCAGTCCTGAGCTTGGAATACTACATACAAGTCTAATGAACTCTGACAGATAAACTACAATCAAACTTTGGGTACAAAGAGGCTGTGGCAGAGGGAGACAGCTTGCAGTCGTGTGCAATGGGGAGCAGTGAGCAGGTTCATGCAGCAGAGGACTGACTAGCTCAAAGACAGTACCTATACAAAAAAACAGTAGTACACTTAACTTTAGGTTAAAATTCAAATATATTTAAAACAAGTAGAACACTGAAACACTTGAACAATTTCTGTCAATAGCAGGATCTGCTGAGATGGAATTTGACCAAATAATGGAAAGACTTATGTAATATGTATATATTAAGTCATATGTAATATGAGGAACCAGGACCTGATAGCCCAGACAGGCTTTTCCGGGCTTCAACTCAGAAGGATTTCTTTTTCTGCAGTCCTCATGAGACCTGCAGTATCTGCCTTCCCTTCCTGGGCTCCTGAGACAGGGCACATTGAGAAGTGGTGTTGATGTAACATGATGCACATCTCCATGGCTGTGTGCCCAGTGCTCTCCCAGGACAAATCCAAGAGTTGCATGTGGCAACCACAGACAGAAGTCTCAGGACTGTGGAGATACAGACTCCTGCTGAGAAAGAAGAACAGTCCTAACACAGGAGAAATCCTCTGTGTGTGAGGTACAGATGGAGAGACACTCCTCACTGTTGAACAGGAATGTTCACTTCTACAAGATACTTGCAAAGGTGTGAATCTCTGCTGGTTACTTTATATAGTTTTTCATTTATTTGTAGAATCAAAACAATTAATCATAATTGTATAGTAATGTGATTCTGGTCTCTGGTCACAATGTTTTCAGAACACCACGTTAGTGTTGCTTTCAGTGTTTCCAGTCCTTCTGTATTCACTGTTATTTTTTTCCTTTTGTCACAAGCAGCTCAACAGAAAAGTTGCTAGCATATAAGACTGTAGATGTTACCGAAGATTTCTCTTTTTTTAAAAAATAAAAATCATTCATTCTAGATTCTGTGATTCTGTGATATGAGTATGCACACCTAATTAAATTGAGTGAGAAAAAGATGTGGTTTTATGGGATTAACTGTTTAAGGAAGTATTTCCAGAGTAGGTGAGGGTTTTAGACTTGAAGCCATGATGTGAAGTTTGACAAATATCAGCAAAATAAAAGCTGATACAGGATAACGTTAGATGCCAGATGCTGTGAAACATGAATTTACTGCCAAGGCATTCAATTTAAGGTATGGTTTATAAGCCTCCAAAGGCAGTTTGTTAGGAAATGACTGAGGGGGATTAGGGAAAGGTTATGGAACATTTTAGTGGTAAGTCACTGGTTCAAATCCTTTCGAAGGCAGAAGTGAATAAGGACCTAAAGTGCTGGAATTGATGGAGCTGGGGCTATGGCTGATCTTAAAGTTATGTATGTGCTTAACAGATTTGTTGGACTGAGGCTGCAAAGTCAATGTTATTTGTTGGCCCATGTGAAATAACTTGATGTCCCTGATTCAATCCCACTAAGTCAGCAGCAAAGGATTAAAGAGCAATGAAGTGCTTTTGCACATCTGGTGCTTCTCCCACTGGAGCATGGCTGACTGACAGGCAGGGAAAAGCTGTACCTGCCTTTGGTAGATAGGATTTTAGTCTCTAGTGCTGTAAATCTGGCACCTGTCACAAGCACTAAAGCTCACATTACATAGGACAAACCTGGAGCTTTGTTTTTTCTTAAATGTTGTCACAGTTACATGTAATCAATATAGTCTTCCCTTTGTTGTAGGAAGAAGTAGTAATTAACTTTCTGTCTAATACAAGCACACTCTCAAGCTGGCACAAAATTCTGAAGAAAAGAAGAAAACCAGTTTCACCTAAAGTAATCAGTGTCCTTTGCCAAACTCACACAAAACTGCTGAGATTCAAAAAAAAGCCCAAAAAACCCAAACCAAAAAATCAGTGTAGTATATCTTCATTTTATTACAATGAAATACTAAGGCAGTGACAGAAAGTCCAGAGAGATCCCGGTCAAGCATTCATCAAGGTAACACTTTCAGGATTACAAGAGTGGAAGTATGTACTCACTGTAGGATTAAACAACAATGTCACAGTTTTGTGATTTGCCTCTGGAGAAGGAAAGGAGATCAAGAGCTTTTATCGTGTTCAGGTGCAAGCCACAGGAAATTAGGCTTGCTTTATAGACCATGATTTCCTGACTACACAAGCATAACAATAATTAGAAATCTTACAGAGGAGATTATATACTGCAAATGTAGTTGTTTACCTCTACATCCCCATTGTGAGATGAGTTTTGCAATACCATAAGTTACCCTGTATATTTTTTCCCTAGCTGAAACAGAAAGAAAAAAGTCTACCTATTATGAGACTTTGTACTTCTAAAGCTGTAAGATTTGAGAAGCCAAATAAGTGTCATAGGGCAATAATGGAAATTAATTGCCATACAAGAGGTGGCAAAATCAACCTCTAACTTAATGAGAATTCAGGAAACTGCATAATTTATACAGATATGCCATTGATATATATCTATCTATATGAGAGTGTGTGTGTGTGTGTGTGTATCTCGCTTGTACCTTTATTACATTTTTCTGTAAGTTTTTGATGGAAAAATTCTTGTAGACCAGACCCACCATAACATCCAGAACTCATGCTGTCTTGGAAGACAAATCTAGAGAAATTAAAAAAGAAAAGAGAAAAGTCAAAGAAGATACATATATGAAATTCTATTTGAATTATAAAAAGACTACCTACATAGTGGGCTCTAAAGTGGTGTTAACTGGCTGCGAAACATCTGCACATCTTTTTAGTGACAACCAGAAGTATTATTTAGAGGTGAAGAAATAAACCAAGCTCTGTAGAACCAAACTTGAAGAGATCATGCAAATCATTCACAGATAATTGAAAGCTAGAAATGCCAAAGGCACATCTCCTATTTAAGTATTAGCTACCAAAAGTTTATTGATGACCATAACACTGACATGCTGTAGCTACCACACATGGGAATTTTCAGATTTTCATCCACCCTGTGGCATTGTGCTTTGAAAATATATAAATGTAAAATACCCTTACTGCAATATATCATGTCCAACAAATCAAAGCAGCCTAGCAGATTCCCATGTGTTACCTTGCAAGCTTGCTTTAATTCAGCTGAGCCATTAGATTGTTTTAGAAACACATTCTGCATATTATTTAGACATATGCCACCAGCAATAAGACACTTAAGCATAACTGACAGCTGCATTACCATGCAATGGCAAGGTGTGTGTCAGAGACAGACAGTATTCAATAAACAGAAGTCATTGTACAGAGTAATGGTAAGATTTCTACAGAATAAAGGGCAGAGTGGCTATTAGAATTCTTATTAAATTAACCAGTAAGTTTGAATTGAGAAGATAAGCTCTAATAGTTTCCTTTCCTTCAATTAATATATTGTTATTTGTCAGTCTTGGGTTTGATATTTCATAATACAGATCTCATTGTTCACTGTATTTTTATTGGTTTTAATATTAATTGTGAGTTAATTATGATATATATATACGACAGAATTCACCTCACTTTCTTTAATGGTCCAATATCTAGATATCCATTCGTGTCACCTCAGAGTTGATTATCACTCTCTGGAGGACAATTTAGGCTATCCACTTTAGGTACCATTTTCTCACATGAAGTAACCTGAATGATGCAGTTTGATAGACCCTTAATTTTTAAATGGCTGAAGTGAGATGAATACTACCCATAGGGACAACTCCTTTGTCCTTTGAAGGTGAAGATGAGGTGACCTCTACATGAAGAACTCATTAGAGCAGCTTAAAAATAAGGATTAAATAAATACTAGTGCCTTCCAAACCATTGGGAGTTTTACTGCCATCCTCACTGGAGACAGGAGGGCACCCTGAACCTCTATATGAAATCAATGTAGTTTCCAGGTTTTATTTCCTCATCTGGATAACCATTTGTACAAGACTATCACCATCTTTCCTGATATGAGCATCAGATGTGAAGAGGAATGTGACTGTTGAGTTCATTACATTGCCTTGGAATCAAATATTTGACCCCTTTTTGGCAACAAGAGTTTGTAATGAATGTGGAATGTGGAATTGTTAAGATGCATGATGGAATTAGCAATGGTAAGGACTGAGACCTCACCGAGCCTAATAGCTTTTGTGTGTCCTCCATCTGTAAACAAAGATACATTTGTGATATTAAAATTATGCAGAAAGTATACTTAACACTGCATTACTGGAGGGAAACAAGAGAAAACTGTAAACTTTTATAGCAGGTGGTTTTAGATGACATAAATCACAATTTGGAATCTAACTGGAGAGGCTGAAAAGTATGCAAATGATGTCTCATGAATTCATAATATTTTAGGATGGGATACATAAATAAATAGATTCTGCATATTCAGATTACATTCTTGATTTCTTTTGATACCTCCCAAAGCATTTTTCCATATTTCATGAATAATAAAACTATTTTCAAGTTGGTCAATAATGCAAGCTGAGAGGTTAAAAAATACCCACTACTGTAATGTACCTGCCTATTCCCTCTGCTGTAAGGAAGCCTCTTTCAGTGACAAATTAAATTAATTAATCAGATTATTTTTTCTGTATAAAACAAGGAATACTAAAATGATCCATCACAATATTGTTGTGGTGGAGGTGGTAATCTTCAGGTAAAGGACAGCAATGAGCTGCAAGGTCAATTTTTTAACAGTTACAAGTAGAACCAGAAACAATTTTTGTCCTTGCCTTGAATTCCCAGAGATTTTCAGCTGTCATACAAGCAAGTCCTGGGAGTATTGCACATTCAGGACCCATTTTCCTGAGAAGCTTTGAACAGAAAAATTAAAAGCCATGTGAGAAGGATCTTGTTGTGGTGGCTCTGCACAGAGCACTGTGGAACACTGGGAATCTTATGACTAGGGAGATCATTCTTACTTAAGAGGAAATTAATTTATCATTCACTTTAGTGCAAATCTGAAAGTCAGTATTTAAAATCATCTCCCTTGTCTGATTGTGTCAGGAGTTTTGTACCAACAGTTTTGTAACTCACAAAAGAAAGAAAGAATAAGTGTTGATGCTTATTCTGTTAACCTGAGATCTGAACCACACCTATAATTATTGCACTGCTTATGGTTTACAGATATTTGTCACAGTAATCAAATTCTTATTTGGGCACAGTATGACCAATTTGGAATAGATTCATTTTCATCTAAGACAGAAAGATAGAGAGAACAAAAAGGAAGGAAGAATTATCACATTGTCATCACTATTATTTGGTTTATTCACTACATAAAATGTGGTATGTTACAGTTTGTTTAAAGTAAAAAGAGAAATTAACAACAAAGACAATATTACTTAAAAAATTGTACATAATCCTGTTTCTTCAAGCATCACAAATCAGAACATAAATTTCACCATTCACGGTCATTATGGATTTTAGACAGTTTCCTACTAAAAATCCTTATCCTACATCCTATCAGTGCGAATGTGACCCCTAGGGCCACAGAGAAGTGACAATTCAGGCTGTGCCAAGCTATCTTCCCTGCCTCTGTTTGGACATCTCTTGGTTTTCAAAATCCAAATAAATTTATTCAGGCAAAGCAGATTCCCGAGCTGCCTTTCATTTGCCTCTAGCTTGGACAGAGTTTTGTATCTGTGTTTCACTCTTGGAGATTTCTATTACTTCAGCTTCCTCCGTCTATAACAGAGGTTAATGACTCTTTTTAAAGTTATCTTAAATGAAAGGTAGTGGTTAAACCTAAGAGTTCCACTGAATTTTAATCCAGGCTATAACAATGTTTTAAGACCTTCTGAAAGTAAGTTTAAAGTTTTACAGGGCTATTAAAAGTTAACCTGGCCTTTGACAGCAATAGTGTGGTTTCATCAGCTCACACTGTGAAGAACTAAGGAAGCTGGAAAAGAGTATGAACTTCCCATTCCCACTCACATCCACCAGTGCTCCATTTAAGATTTAAATACTGCTTACACATTACCGTGCAATCACTGGAAACCACAGGGAACAGCACTAGTAGTTCAGCTGAACCACTAGCACCTTCTCCCCTACTCTACAATATTGGTAGCAAATGTTTCTTCATCTTTCTGAGAACCTTGACAGGTTCATTACCCCTCTTCATTTTTCTAAAACTCATAATACATTTATTAATACAAAATTCTTAAGTAGGCTGTTCAATCTCACTCATTGTTACATACAGTACTTACTGTTAATAGACCTAATATTGCACAAATACACTAACACGTTTTCAACTTCAACTTCTGAAATTAAGGAAACATGTATTCAGACATGGTTCATGCCAGTAGAGAATGTTCTTCTAGAATTACTCTCTGTCGGACCCAGCTTTTAATAGAAGTGGTTGTGGAGCTCCCTTCATCTAGTAAGTTGACAGGTCTGGTGTTAAGTTTCATCCTGTCATGCTTACTTATAATCCTTGTGCCAAAATAAACCATTCCTTTCAGTTATGGTATTTCCGTTTTGCACATAATTGTGGTCTCTTCCTGTACTCATCTTATGTCTTGTTTGGTCAATCTAAATATACCTAAATCTCTTCACCTTTTTCCTTGTAAATTAGTTTTTACTGTTTCCTTTTTCTATGCATTATATTTTTTTTCTGAATTATTTACAATTCATCAGTATCATTTGAGCATTGTTTGCCCAAGGCTTTACACAATTTTCAATAATGGCACATCCAGTAGCCTAATCCACAAACTGTTTGGACATAAAGTAGAATGAGATTTGTTTTGTATGTAGTGTATATGAGGGAGATGTGTACAGTACAAATGATCATAGAAAAGAATTACGTTTTATCCTACTTCAATAATCTACTCCAGGATAGGTAGATAAGGTCGTTTTCTTGAGTATGATACAGGGAAAATGTTTATGTCGGTTCAATTCAGTGATACCCAAACTATAGGTCACAGCTGTGAGCAATTATGATTAGGAGGTTCATGAGCCCCATGGAAATGTGAAAGGCAGTGGGAAGGGTAGTGGATGCCAAAAATAAACAAACAAACAAAAAAAAAACAACAAAAAAAACAAGCTTAGGAATCATTGATCTAACAGATACATTCCGTGCCTTCCAAAACTCAAAGGAGCACTGCCATGAACAAGGAGTGCTTTTCACGGTTCTCAGTTCCTCGTCAAAACCCATCATGAGCTATAGTAGCTCAGAATCTGGTCCTGCTCCTTCCTGGTGGCTATAGTATTTGCAGCATCTTTCTGAGCACAGAAAGAGAGTCACATCTGTCTTCTTTCACTCCTCACATGTCTTCATTGATTCCTTTCTAATCCTTTTTCTCAGACATTTCATTTTGACTGTAGGCCACAATGCCAGCTGTATAGGAACCATCTACTTTGGTCTCTGCTCTGTCCAACTCAGAGAAGATCAACAGGATAAAATTATGTGTGACATAAGGTCACACAAAATAAGGTTACATCAAATCTCAGAGTGCTTCGTCCTAGGTGTTTCTTGATACACATAAAAAAAAAAAGATCTGCAGGGCACTTATATAACTTTTCATTATATCCTTTGGGGAACAGGCTTTAAGTATGTTATTTTTTTGCCTATATAATGGCTCCTTGAGTGTTGCCCAAGTGAATGGCAACCTGCATTCCTTTTTATTTTTCTAAACTTATGATTCACCTGAGCACTGAATGCTATCAAATTTTGTTTTAATTTTCTCTGAAAGCTAGAGAAGATCTTCTAGAGGGAGGATTCTTTGGCTTGCAATTGAGCTCCTGATCCTTCATACAAGTGTTATAGCCATACTTGATATAATTAGGATTATTCCAGAGAGATCACATATAGGCAAAGCACACAAACTCCTTACTTTAATTCTTCTCCTGCTGCCACTCTCCCAAACGTTCAGGATTTCTGAGCATGCATCAGCTCTAAGACCCTGTTCTTCCTTCTTTCTAAAATCCTAGCCCTTTTATGGGGACTTTTGCAGTCTTGAGCTTGGTATTAGATGTGTATTTCATCTTGTCTTGAAAAATTGTTGCTATTCTAGTTTTTTTCATTTTTTAAAAATATTTTTTACCTCTCAGTCATCTAATATGTCAGGTTACTGTCACTACTTTTAAGTTTATGTGGAAGTCTGCTTCATGCACATCCTTCTGCTTAGTTTTTCTAGACACACTTAAAAAAACCCCACTAATACATTATAACTGTAACTAAGGGAACTTAGAAGGGGATAGATGAGAGGAATCAAATCACAGAATTATTTCAGTTGGAAAAGACCTTTAAGATCATCAAATCCAATTGCAAACCTAATACTGCAGTCTACCACTAAACCATGTGCCTAAGTGCCCCATCTACACATTTTTCGGTACCTGCAGGCATGGTGACTCCACTACTTCCCTGGACAGCCTATGCCAGTGCCTCACAACTCTTTCAGTGAGGAATTTTTTACCAATATCCAATCTAAAGCTTCCCTGGTGCAACTTGAGTTCATTTCTACTCATCCTGTTTCTCGTTACTTTGAAGAAATGACCCACACTTGCCTCACTATGACCTCCTTTCAGGTAACTGCAGATAGTGATCATGTGTCTTCTCATCCTTTGCTTTTCCAGACTAAATAACCCCAGTTCCCACAGTTTCTTCATCAGATTTGTTCTCCAGATCCCACACCAGCTCTGATGCCTGTCTCTGTACACACTTCAGCACCTCAATGTCCCTCTTGTAGTGAGGGCCCCAAAACTGAACACTGTCTTCAAGGTGCGGCCTCACCAGTCCTGAGTTCAGGAAGAAAGTCACTGCTTTAGTCCTGCTGGCCACACTGTCTCTGATACAAGCAAGCAAGCTATTGGACTTTTGGCTACCTGGGCACATCGCTGGCTCATGTTCAGACAGTTGTCCATCAATACTCCCAGTTTCTTTTCCTCCAGGCAGATCTCCCCCCATACATTGCCAAGTCTGTAGCATTGCATGGAGTTGTTGTGGTCCAAGTGCAGAACTCAGCACTTGGCCTTGTTACATGTCATACAATTAGCCTCAGCCCATTGACCCAGCTTGTTCTGCTCCTTATAAAGAGCCCCAAAGACACCTTGTCCAATTTGGTGTTGTGTAAAAATTTACCGAGGGTACACTCAAAACTCTCATCTAAATCACTAGTAAATATATTACTAATTTTAATAAATAAATAAAATATTAATAATTTTTAATCCAAAAGATAATATTTCTTTACAGATGAGACCATATTTGTATTTTTTATGAGTATTGACTAACGTCTCAAAGACTGGTTGAAGTGTGACAAATATTTTAATTTAAACATATAGTGAAAAAAAAAGTTCCTAAAAATCAAAGTTTTATACTGTTATTTTGTTATTGTTTGTCTAGATGCTTTAAAAATATTTTCTTCCCTCTTTTCTCCATTTAATTAATTTTGCTTTATTTGTTTCATTCATTCATTCAATCAGGAGAAAAATGAAATAAATGTGGAAAAAGTGAGAAAATATCCCAGAACCTTTTCCATTTTCTTTCCGACACTGTCTAATTTTTAAAAACTTCCTCAACATTGGAAAAAGTAAAGAGAAAATAAGTAAAAGGAAACTCAGTAACTTTGTTACTCTATTACTTTTCAAAAAGATGAAAAGGTTTTTAACATATAACTGAGAGACATAGTTATAAAATCTGTTTTCTCTTGGTTTACACTTTTCCAGAGCTAAAGGAGTTTTAAAATTTACAGAAGTGAAAAAAAAAAAAAGGAAAGAGAAAAAAATAAAGAACAGGGAGAATAGACCTCACCATTTCTAATGTATGTTTTGTAGAAATGAAGAGCACAGGGGCAAAAAGATAAGGCAAAGTAAGGATGAGAAGTCAGATCTGAAGCTATGTTACCACCTTGTGTACTATATATTTTTTTTTAAAAAAGAAAACAGAATATCCACTTATTTCATTATTCATATCTTTTCTTAATAACGTCAGTCTCCACTATGACCAGGATTTATGGACAAACTCAGAAGTAGTCTACAAGGTCCCAATTCAGAAAAGTGGCTATCCAAATTTATCTTTACATTTACCAGCTTGCAGCCTCTGGCACTCAGTCGGAGGCTGTAAATAGCAGTGAAGCTTGTTTGCAAAGGAGACAGAGCATTCTTAGAGTCCTTGACTGCGAACACACTTCCTCGGGCACTAAATTTAAACAGGAATCTCATCAGTCTCTACCCTAAGAGGAAGATACAGTTCTTTGATGCTGCCATGATTTATACAAATAACTGTAAGACAGTAAATATTGCAGTGCACATTTTGGATTCATCTGCCCCCATGAATCTTGTGGCTGGTGCTGATGGTCCAGGCTTGGCAGCAGGGAGAGGGATCTGCCTCAGCCCCACACACAGAGGATTGATCTCCAGAGGCTCTGCTTGAGTGCTACAGGCCTGAGAAAGATACTGGAGACAAATCTCTGACGAAAAGCAAATTTAGGAAGTAACTATATAAATGATATATTTTTGTAGTAAGTATAGTAACCTGGATAAGTAACCCAGACACCTGCTTTCCATAGCACTTCCTTGATCAAAACTGAACACATTTTATGGCCCTTGCATGAGTGTTAGGGGAACCTCCTGGCCCAGCACAAGGTTTTAATCACCTGTGATGATTAGGCAGGGCTGAGTTACTTGACACCAAGAGCACCTAACTGCCTCAGGAGTAACCTAGGTGGGTGTAGGTAGTGTGAATCCCATCCTAAATCTGCAAAACCCAAGACATGCAGACATCTAAATCTCAAAATGATTTTTGAGACCAGCCTCAGGAGAGCATTCATAGGATGGGAAGTCTGGTTTCCTGAGGCTTGCCCTGTGGCCTGGGCATTTGGAGATGGTGGCCTCATACAGAAACCTCCCTCTTGGACTGCTGGAGACCTACCACACTCAGCCTCTGTGCACCAAATCCTTACAACCCACAATTTATTCCATGCATCTTGGAACTGGAGGAGTATTTCCATCCTTTTTTTTTTTTTGAAAAAAAAATCAAACCCAAACAACAAACCACAGTTGTGTATGGCTCTATAAAAATGATATATGAAAGCAACTGTATAGAGTTAGATTTAATTTCAATTTGTATATGCTAGCTGTGATTCTAATGGAAGAAATAAGAAAAAGTGTTTTGTTTGTTTGTTTGTTTTCAGATGACAATGCTTTTTGTATTTACCTGTAAAACTGGAAAAGCTGTAGAAAGTGATGTAGATTATTGGGTAAATAATGCATGTTTAAGAATATGATTCCAGCTGTCCCTTTTGCTGGTTCTTCATTTTGTTGAATGTTTTATTTATAGCATGTCTGTGAATCCAGTCCCCTCTGTGGGTGATGTCATCTTTCTCACGTATTACACATTCGGCACCCCAGGGAAACAGGCATGTCTCACCTTCCACTACTTCTCATTCCTCTTAGATAGCAAGTGTAGTTTATATACATGTTTGTTTCAGCTGTCATTGCAGCATCTATTAATATATACATATATTTCTAGAAAAAAAGATACAAAAATTACAGATGCCTGATGAAGTTTGTTTTCTCTATTACTGACATTTCACATAACAGACAAACTATTCTGTTTGTGTCATTCACTTAAACCTCATTTCCAAAATATTCCCATAGTACTTTACATGTCTGATGGCTAACACCTAACTTTGGAAAGGTTAATCAATCCAAGGCTAAATGGTGATAGCATAGAATAAAGCTAATAGCAAAAAGACTGGAGAAGACAATCACTGAAAGAATCCCATAGCTTCTCCTACTGCAACTTCCCCAAAGGAAAAGGAGACAGGAAGGTTGTTAAATATCTGTTCTGGTTTTCTCAGTAAAAGGTCAATGGCTGTATTTTTAATGGCTGTATTTTTATTTTATTTCTTTTTTATTCAATTTATTACATATGTGGAATATTTAAATTTTGAACCACATTGCAAACTTACCAAGAAGGAGGAATACAAAAACATTAATGTCTTTCTGTATCTTGGAGGCAATCTATTTCTCTACAGCATGTAGGGAAACCCATCCCACACATGAAAGTCCCAGTTGAGAGGGTTACAAGCAGCTCTCTGGAGGCAAAGGAGAATTTCCAGTCACTGCTAAACTTTGGTCCATTTGGGAATAGATGACTGGTCTTTAGCAGATAAGCTATGTTATCTCATGAAGAAAATGTTTCTTATTTCATTGCCATCTTGACAGTTCTCACCAGATATTCCCTTTACTCAAGGCTTGTCAAAACTTAGTATAGACTTAAACTCTTTTTTTTTTTTTTCTGCATCTGTACATGACATAATGTACATGACATTACATATAGCTGGAACTTAGTGCCTACTTTAAAACATAGTTTATAGAAATTAAATTGAAGATAGTTTTTATAAAAACAAATGTATATGTGGCACCTCAAGTAATTGCTTTATGTTTCGCACAAATGACAAGAATTCTGAATTCTGAGAATCTTTTCTCAAAAATATGTTTTTATATTTACCACCATCCCAGTTCTCTTACAAAAATGACATTAATATGAATGAGATTGATTTGTACAGAGAGGAGACTCTCAGAGTCATGATGCATAAAAAGACTCTTAGAGGAGAATTTAAGGCAGAGAAAAAAAACCTCATGGAATTATTTAGTGAGTATGGATTTGACTAGACAGTAACCTAAGATCTACAGTAAATTCTGGTTAATAATACAATATCTAAACCTAATGGTTGTTGGACCAAATCTCTTTTAAATCTCCTATACCTGAAAATATTCCATCTAAAATTGATTAGTGTTTCACTTAAATATTCATAACATTATATATATTTAGATACACACTTCTAATTTTATAAAGTAAAAATAAATGTAACAGAAAAATACATGTTTCATCACTGAGAAAAATACCTAGCTAAGCTTCACATAGATGTATAAGCTTTTGTTTGGGAAACCTGAATCCATTAGTGAGCTCAACTAATAGGTCAAGTAAAATAATAGCCAAATAAATATTTTATTAGCGTTTTGTGAAACTTGCTAATGGTTAAGCCTACTAATCCTACACTAGTGGGAATATTCATTCAATATCAGATGATTATTCAACAGATATTGTCTCCAATTCACACAAAGTGACTTTCTCGATCTGATTGGAGAAAAGTACTTTCACGTTAATTGAGTTCTTTAGGATAGAAAGGAAGAAATCTGCTGCTGCTCTAACTTTTTTTTACTAGTTAATTGACAACAGGGAATCAAACAGAGCTGTATCAAAATACATCCAAGAAAATATGTCATGCTTATTTTTAGTCAGTTTTCATAACTAAGTTTTCTCTTGAAAAGGCGAAAAAGGAAAAGGGTGATGTCAGGTAGGGGAAATATCCCTTGTGTCAAGATCTTGCTCTCCATAAATGCAGTGTGGAGACACAATCCTCATAGCACTCCTGGTAGTTTAAGAGAGGAGTTGTCAGTGAATACGAGTATGGCATTGCATATCCTCACTCTCATCCAAGTCCAAGTTTTAACTTCCACTTCATGTCCTCCCTTTGAGGTCAAGTGTTTCAGGAGACGAGAGACTGATGGAGACTAAAGTTGCCATGTGCTCCATATGAAGCTGTGGATGACACCAGGTATTCACATTTTTGCTGGTTGGTGGCCGAGAGGTTTATTTCTCAGAAATGTCATTTAACTAGGACCAATTCTGACGGATCCAGCAGCAGAAGCAACTCTTTTGTGTGGAGGACGCATTGGAAATTATCCTGTTAAGACAGCCTCCTCACATAGGTACCAAAAACCAGAAAGTATAGAGCTCAGTGAGCAACTCTTTGTAGGCAAGCTCTTTGACTTGCCTTTCTGTTTTACCGTCATTGGTTTTCTTCCTTTTTTCCAAGGCTACTTTACTCTGTTTTTATCTGCTTTCCACAGAAGTACCTGTGTTTAAGTTTGAACTTAGATGTCATTTATTCTGTGAATGACACCATTAACACCAGCAGAACATACATGGAGTCAGAAACCATTAAATGTCAGAAAAAGCATAAAATCATTGCACTGTAGATGTACCATTTTGTTTCAACACTGGTACAACCCATATGAGTCTGAAACCCATATCTTCCCTTATGCTTTTCTAGTCTTAGTTTCATCTCTCACCCTTAGCATTTAGAAAAGGAGAAAATATCACGTTAGAAGACGGGACTTTTTCTGATTTGTAATCATTGAGGTTAGACTGTAACACTGGTATGCTGATCAAGGGAGCATTCCCTTCTCAGGACACTAAATAAATTTTACTAAATTATGTTAATATTTAAGCAAGAAAAATACTTAATGATTCCCTCTTATCTAGTCCAGATGGATTGACTTCTTTTCCTAAGAGTGCAGTTTATGAAAATATTGTCTAAACTAACTGCAAGAGTGATAGAAGAGCATATACTGTATGATTTTTATGTATAATTTAAATAGCAATTTTAAGGCTCCAATTCTACAGCTGTTCAACATATAAAATTCTCACTCAGCTCTGCAGTTGGAGGAGATTCAATAGAAGTGATTCTACAATTGATTTCAGTAGGTGTTTTGACTACAAGGGGAGAACAAAATTGGCCAACAGTATTTGTAAAGTGCTTTTGGATTCTTGAGACTGAAGACATTGCAGTGTAAATTATCATTTTTATGAGCTGTAGAGCTACCTCCATCCCAAATTCTATAAGAAATTTCCCAGTTTTAAAAAATGTGTAACAGCAGTTTCATTCTATGGTTCCCCCCATTAAAGGCGAGTCCCCATGTAAACAGGAACATAACAGTTGTAGAACTGACACTGTCTACAGTGAGAGGCAGTATGGATCAGTGTATATAACAGAAAAAGATTTTAGGGCAAATTCCTTTCTTCTTTGCCTTTAGCCTCATGACTTTTGCATTCCAGTCATAGACAGTGGTGATAGCTTCTCTCTGAGACTATTTCATAGATTGAGGCTAAATATTCTCCAAACCAAAAAATGGTTTTGTGGTCAAAGTCCTGCAGAAGTAAGGTTTATAACCTGTAGCTACATCCATGCTAGAAAAACAAGCCAGGGTCTGTTCCCCAGATCTTAGGCCAGCTGGCATGGTCTGACCACATCTACACTGTTAAAATCTTTTACTTTTCCAAAAGAGAGTGGCTGAATCCAAACTGCCTATTGGAGATGATCTTTGGCCCACGATAATTTCCCAATTGTTCCAGTGATTTTTTGGAAGAGTGCTAGCATTCACCAGCCAAAACTGTGTCAGGGATTTTTATTTTTTTTTTTTCCTAACAGTTTAACAACACAGACTGTTGAGTTCCAGCTCCTGGACTATGTGCTGACTCTGTTTTAATTTCTTAATCTAGAGGTGCTTTCTATTTCTTCCTTCTGCTTTCTATATCCTGAGCACATGCTTTACCTACAGGATACCCTATCAGTGGAAAGTTTGTCATCAGAATAAAATTATGAACTCACTTACTGTCTTGGGTGGACAGAGACACCTGATGTGAAACCCTGAGCCAAGTATATGAAACACCAAACACATTCGTTTTTTACAGTGAAGCTGCAGACAGCTCCTCAACCAGCATGAAGAACTGAGTTCAGAAATCTGCTATGGATGGCCAGCTGATGCCAGGTGCTTAACTTCTGCGTACTATATCACTTGGTACATACAGTCTCATGTCAGCATATTTATTTAAAAAGATTCAACTAGAGTTGCAAATGCTTTTTTTTTTTTCTACATTGTTCCTTAACTTTTCACGACTTTCATGTTTGTTTAATTGCATTTTTGCATGAAAGACTGTGATATATGTCAATACGTATATCTTGATACATAAAATATGTGTTCAGGAGAAGGCTGGAGGGAGAACGTGTGCAAGAGATTGACATCGGGAAAACAAAGATAAATATTTTTTTAAAATCTGTTGCCATAGTTTTCTCAAATGTCTTTGATATTATTGTAAATACTTCCTGATTGTATGTTACTTTGTATATATCTTTGCTTGTCTTCCAAATACAAAATACGTTTGTGGAAAAATGCAGTATTTTGTCTGACAGACTAATATAGTTAAAAAAATGCAAAAATATGTAGTCACAAAAGCTCTTATTTGGGGTTGAGGAAGTCTCAGGTCATCGTGGCTGCATCAAAATTTACATTTCAAACAGGCAGTTGTGTGGGAGGTGTATTTTTGCTGTTGTTATTTCCCCTTTTACAGACAGTAATACCCTACATTTCTGTTTGTTTAGAATTTCCTATCAACTTCAGGGAAAATCAGGATGGGTAGTTTTAATAGTTTAAGTAGATGTTTTCATAAATATAGTTGACTTCAGATGAATCTTTCTGTCTGCAGAACTATTGGCTTTGATAACTCACGACCACACATAGCCAAGGAAAGCAATGTCCATAGCGTAAAAATAAAGAGAGTAGTAGAAGTTTCCAAGGACTCAAATGTATGGAAGTTGAGCAATTCCCAGTGATTTTATGCCCTTTTCATTCTCGAAAAGAGACTGAACAGCAATGCATAGCAGCATTCCTGTCAGGGGAGCAGTCTGAAGGGCTAAAACTCAATGAATAAGGTGAATGAAATTAGGTGAATGAAAGGCAGACTTTACAGAGACTTAGAGAATATTATTACAATAAGATCATGCAGATCAATGGAGTCTCATCAACTAAAGGCTAGGTGCAAGTGTAAGCTACTTTACAATTAGACTCAAAATAGAAGTCCTTTGTTATAGTACTGACCTGAAAAAGCACCATAAACATAGAAATTTACTTCAGAGCTTTAACTTGACACATTTTTGTTGTCTTTGAGAAAGAAACTAGTTAACCATATGAAATGCTAAAATGCCACATTGATATGAAATTCAATAGAACAATTATACCCGAGATCTAGATTTTCTCTTTTGCTATGCATTTTTTGGACTTCCTTGTGTTTGCATGCAGGTGATTCCTGCTTCATTCTTTATGTATGTCTCAGTATTCGTTAACAGTATATTTAGAGAAAATGAGTCTTGCATATTATATACGAGTCAATTTTGAAGATGATAGTAACCTTTTCCTTGAACATACAGAGTTACAGAAAAGGTGATCTATTAAAGACACTTTAGCTTATGTATATGTGAGAATAATGTCAATTAAAGTAAACATCAGATTTCAAGGGAAAGAGCCAAGATCCTTATTCTGTGACTGTGGTGGGAACTGTCATTTCTAGAGCTGGAGATATTGTGTGGGTTTTTTTTTTTTACTATTCGACCATAATTTTAATAGGCTATGAAAAGATTATCTTAAAAACAGGGATAACACTTTAAGTCCAAAAGATTAAAAAATTCTGAAGAGCTCAGGATCTTACAGATTTTAACAGATACAATGGATGTTACATTCCAGACATTTAGAGTGGTCCAGCTAGCAAACGCTTAAATGAAAACACAACTACATAAACTCTGTAATGATGCAAATGTGTTTGAGTATCTGTGTGGGTCTATGTTACCTTCACTCCATATTTTCATATGATTTTTCTGAAGTTAGACATAATATTCAAACTTGAGAACATATTAATCAAGCTGAAATGCTAAGTATTTTTTTTTCTTCTTTGCCCCAAATATGTGCTTCTACCCTTTCTTTTGCATAACACTGAGCTAACATCCAGGATGCATGATACCTCCATAATGACATTTCTAAGATGTGATAATTTGTGGTTTACAAATCCAAAAACATTTTCAAACATTTGATAGAAAGGATTCCAAATGTCATGCAGAAATTCCTCCTGGCAATAATAAGATCTGATATAGCAGAACTGAAACTCAACATTCAAATGTGGTAATGCCATTTCTCATTCAGGAGAAATCAAAAACAAGATTCCAGCTAGAGACATTTGAGATAGTACGGAGATGGTCCTAGTCTGTTGTAAAAGATTTCTCGTGTCTTTGGTTATATACGATGGGACTCGAATAAACAAACTCTATGGGAATTTGAAATAAACCAACCAACCAAAACATTGTGGAATGCTCTCAGTGCATTGTTTCAAAATCTTATAAAATACCTTAAAAATGCTTTTTTAAAACTTTTTTTTTAAAGTACAGAAAGGATAGTGGTATAATGGCTGTATATAAAGATTTTATTTAACTGATTTACAATGACCAGCTTAAACTTCCTATTTTTACTATGACATGTCACATTCAAACCCTTACTTCACATCAGTTATACATCTCCATTCACACATAAAAATACTACTACAACATTTTTGAAATTATCTGGATAGCTTTCATTGTCCTCAGTAGGTTTGATAATTTAAACAGAAATCATTAGTTATCATCCAAGAAGTGTTTTTTTGGAGACAGTTAAATCTGGGGGATCAGAGAAAGAACGGGAACAATGGGAAGAGCTGTGCTCAAGAGTCATACAAAATTATCTGGTACCCTTTATTTGATGAATTGACTTTTCCTGGGTCTAAACACTTAAAACAGCTACAGAATTTTCAAATAGAATTTTTCTGTTATTTTCTGGATATTAGGAGTAGAGCAACAATCCCCCAGTAGCAAGGAAGGTATTATCAGTTGATAAATTCATCCCTATGTACACTTGAAAAAGTATCAACGTTGAATACAAGCAAGAGACGGATGTGGCTTGCATACTTTTTTTGAATACGGGGATATGCCAAGAATACTTTAGAAGGTTACTTTCAGCAATAGATGGCTTGTGTTAATTACAAATTTGAATTTGTAACAATATAACTCCATCATTTCTATAAAACAATATTTAATATACAACAAACTTTCACCACATAAACACATTAAAAACACCTTTTTATAGTTTCAAGAATTGATTACAGTGTTCTCATAAAAACATTTTCATAGCTAGAATCTTAATACAGAATGATTTTTTCTATGCCAAAATACATTTAGATGGTAAAGTGTTTGTAGAAAAAGATACAGAGAAAAATGGAGTTTGCTGGCATGTAATCCATTCTACTTCATTCTTTCATGGTTAACTTTAAAACAATACCTAAAAGGTTTATTATAAAATTATAAAACTTTATTGTTTTATCCAGAGTCTTAACCAGAAGAAAAAAAAAAAAAGGAATTGGCTTATTCTCTGTTTCAGCGTCTCTCAGCACTTACCCTCTGTAGCTATTACCTTGACTGTAACTAACTGTTGAAGGGTTTTTTTGAAAGACATAACATTCTCATTGACTTTAAGCTTTGGGTGCCCACAGAATGAAGAGTGGATTTGCTATAATAGCTGAACTGCATTTAATAACACTGGAAAAAAAATCCACATAAAAACACATAGGAAGATTGATCACACAATTTTATTAGAGTCTTTTGAACAATTGCATTATGTTGTTCCTTTATTTAAAAACTCTTGCAAAAAAAGACATTGGAGTGGACTGGTTTCAACCCTGAGCATTAACACTGCATATCAAGTACTGTAGTAAAGAAGCTGGTTAAGTTTGTAGCACTAGCACAAGTCACTGATATTAATCCTCTAGGTGATCAGGTTTTTACAAAAAAAATACATAGTTTTCAATAAATAATGCTTAATTTTACAACTTTGATACAGCAATGTCATACACTGTTTTGACACATACTAAACTCTGCATGCTATATAGTCTACTAGAAGACAAAACTTTGCCATGCATTTTCTTTTTCTAGTGCTAGAAAACACTTTGTCCTCCAGTGCATTGCCTCAAGCAGCCTTACCATCTTCCTTCTCTCACAGCAACAGGCCGTGCACTGGCATGCAAAAACCTCAAGAAAAGGTTTCCCCCCCACCATCACTCAGACTTCTAAACAAAAGTACTTTTCAGCTTTTCCCCCCAAGACCTGGAGTGGCTATGAAAACTAATTTCATGTGGCCTTGAAAAGTCCTTGAAATTACATATTTTAAAAGTGTCATGCTTGAAAAACTGCTCTAAAACATTCAATTTCCCCCAACTGTGGCCATCATGCAACATCATTGAAATGTTGTAACCATCAAAAGTCCCACACTGGAACACAGGCCTCCATTTTAAAACAGCCCACCAAAAAATAAAAGGAAAGAAGAAAGAAAGAATCACAGCATTTATGTAAAGACTCCAAAACGCCAACATATGTACAAGAGCAAAACCAGATACAAATTGTAAATGAACTAACAATGGCATATAACTCTTCTCCCTGGCTTCGCCAGGAGTTGAGGCAAGTTGGATTTTGGAGATAAGCAGGACGATGGAAATGAAAACAAATTGTGACAATGGGAGTTCCTGGATTAATCGTTATTATTTGATCAAATTTCTTCAAATGGTAAGTCAGTGTCTTGATTTCCTTGGAAGTGGGAAATATAAAAAATCTAAATCTCTAATTAATAACTTATAATTCTAAATCAAACCTGCTTCTGACTATTTGCAAGTCTTAGAAGTTTGGTGTCCTTGCACTTTTTCATCCTGCAAGACTGCATTTCAAAGAAAATCCAGATGTTGTAGCTAACCACTAAAGAAGAAATTTGATTCATTAATAAGGATTGAAACCTCCATTCTCACACTTCCAGGTTGTTGTTCATCATTGAAAACCATTCACCCCTTCTTATCCATATTGCTTTAGGGGTTTCCTCATATCTACAGAAGCCATTCCTTTGAAATTGCTGTTAATCACAATTTTCTAAGAGTTTTTAAAATATTCCTATCTTTGCACTGGCATAAGTATTGGGTTATCTAAGAGAATCTCAACCCAAAGAAGGTATTACTTTTATACATGAAATATTATGAAATTTTGTTTCCCTTTTTGTAAGTCATTCTACACTTTCTGCACATTTGTGCTTTATATTGAATATAAAAATAGGTCTTTAAAACTCTATTTACTTTAAACTCACTAAAAAACTACTTGCTTGTGAAATTCTCTTACAAATTCACTGCATCCATGTAGAGAAGATAAAACTAATTAGGCAGTTAATTGGTATAGGTAGTGTGCAAAAAAATTAAGACAAAATGAAAACAATCACAGCCTTCAATGTGGGTGAGGGGAGAGGAGATAAATCAAAAAAATACAACTATGTTGTAGGGGAAATGTAAGGCAATTCATTGTATTAAGTTGTTGTTATTTGTTTTTTTCCTGGCCATGATTACAAATGAAGGTTAGGAGGAACTGAGACACCTATTCCTGCCAGCAGCCCTTTAGGCAAAAACTCCCATTAAGCTCAAATGGGATTTTTTATTTTTTTTTTTTTTAAACCAGGGCAGGTTTAAGGCCTTTCTAGGTAACAGTTGTGAAGATGTAAAAAGGGATTTAATGAACTGGGCTAAATATCAAACATCTAAAAATTATATGGCCCTGATTTTGACCTCACACCAGTTTTGCCTTGGTTTAACAACAGAGTTGCACTTTCTTCAAACAGGCATGAGTGAAGGATCAGACTGTACGCATACAAAACACATTCAATAGACTTTAAGAAGTTTCATCTGAATGCCTAAAGAGTATGTAGCACTTAAAGGATGCTTGGAGTGAGTCTTTCTACCATATTTGTAAAAGAATGCACTTAAAGGAAGAAAACTTTTCTAAGTTATGGTTCTTTTAAAAGGAAGAGAAAAAAATATCATAAAAACAACAGAAGGGGAAAAATAATAAGTTTACAAAAATGTTAATTTTAAAACTAAGAAAGGCCATCATATTTCATTAAGTTTTACATTGAATTGACATCCTAAGTGTTCCAAAGCGAATTTTCTTTCCACATAAACCAGCTCATTTTTCTCCCTTCTTTCACTGAGTCCTGTTACACTTAAGAGTAGCATTGTACAGAGACCAATGGTAAGAATGTGGAAAAGGCCACAGGAGATAATAAACCTGCAACAGGACTGCTCTAGCAGGTCAAAACAGATTCCTATGTACACTAACAAATAAAAAGAAATGGAAGGTATGAGTATCATTAGGCATGACAAAGGCAAAAAAAAAAAAATCGAGTAGCTTAGCAGATACTATTTTTCATGATTAAAAGATTGACTCTCACTAAGATCAGCAGGAGCTTAGGCATTTAACAGCATCAAACTTCAGCCCTAACAGTGTAGTGGCTTAAACAGAACACTACCTAAATTTTCGTTGAGTAACAACCATCAATAAACTCTGAAATAAAAGAAACTCAACTGTCTGGTCAAAAAAAAAAAAAAAAAAAGTCTCCCTGCACTATATACCTTTACTCAAAACATTCCTCTGATATAGTACTGTATAAATCCCATCTAGAAGAAAGAAAAGATACACTTCCATCCAAGTGGGTATTATATTTTTGACTAAAGTAGACCTGTTGCTCTTTTAAAATATGCCTGACTGCCCTATGCTGGATCCTTTAAATCAGTTATCCTTGACTAACATTTTAAATGGTAATTTTGAAAGCATCTTCCAAAAATATACACAAGTCAAAACTTTCATAGGTTGAGACACAGACCTTATTACAATGTAAACTAAATGCTGTCTATATTTGACCATAATCATTCATAACTCATTGAACATCTGTAAAGCACAAATGTTTAATGACACTGCCTATTACCACTTTAATGAACAAGGATGCATATCAGAAGAAAGGGACTCGAAGAACAAGTCCCTGCACTCTCTTGATAGCTTGAAGAATTACTAAGAGAATTTTGGCTCAATTTTAAGACTTAGAACCTGATCAACTTACTCCATCACCCTAGCCCAAGGACAGATTTTTATAGTAGGATGGCGAATAGCTAGGCTAGAGAGCTTCAGTGTTATCTATTTTCTTTCACTCTTTTGCCTTAGAAGAGATAAATGTCATTTGTTTTCAGTCTGATTCCTAAGTTATTACATGGAGAACACACTAATCATTTGAGACCAAAAACTTAAAATTCAAGAAACTCTGTTTTATTGAGGACTATCCATTGCCAAGGATATCTTGTATATTGTAATTAAGTTTGTTTTAAAACACAGTTTCTCATAAAGAATTATTCACAATGCAAGACATAAATTTGAGTTCCCAGATATGCTATATCTCTTTTCTGATAGCAAAGATTTAGGCCAAACAACTTTTATTTAGAATCATGAGTGTTTTATTATTATTATTATTAGAAAGAGATCAGATTATATTAATCATTTTACTACCAGTTTAACTAACCTAAAGTAAGATATCTCACCACTTAAATGCCTAAGAGTTGTCTTTGATTAAACATAACATGCATGCAGGTTTTTATGTTATGTTTTATTATGCCTTACAAATGTGTATGCAGGATTTTCATTTCAGCAAGTCTGAAAGCCTGTAGCAGTGGTTGCCACCAAAACACCAGCACAGTGAATTGTCCCTGTAAACAGCTGGATCTTTAATTAGTGAAGAAAAACAAACAAACAAAAAAAAAAACCCAAAACAATGCCTATCAGATAAAAAGTAAACTTCTTGAGAAACAAAATTCCATCTTGTGAGTCTGTTTATTGCCATCAGCAGCTATTTCAGAGCGCTCAACTGAAATCTGATGGCTCCTAACGTAAAAAAAAAAAACAAAACAACAAATAAACTAAAAATGCACACTGACAAAGTCTGCTCGCCTACAGCAGAAGCTCGTATCCCCCCATCCTCCCCGTGCTGGCTTTGCGGAGAGGGGCTGGGTCGGGCGCTGCCCTGGGCGGAGGAGATGCAGCACCGCTACTCTGAACATCTCCGCCTAAGTCTCGCCCAGGCTATTCATCAAAAAAGGTAGAAGGAGAGTGGAGAATAAAGAGCAGCGGTGAGACGACTCGGGGCAAGCGGAGCGCCAGAAGCTGGCATCCGGCCCCGCCGCGCCCCCCGCCCAGAGCCCACCTCCCTGGAAATCAGGCTCCTTCACCTCCGGCTGGGGAGCGGGAGGGAAGGTGGGAGAGCCGAAAATCTCCGCGGCGAGACACCCTGCCGCCACCCGGCCCGGCCCGCAGCGAGCGGCCGCCGCGGGCACCCATCGTTGCCCCGCGAGGCAACACGGGTGAGAAAAAGGCGACGGGTGGTGGAAAAAAAGGAAAAGAACAGAAGCGGTCCTTTACTCTTCTTTCCCCCTGGCTACCGTCATGCACAACAGCCTACAGCTACCGCTCCTCCGCGGGCGAGGGGTGACAACATGGCATTCCTTCTACAGACACTAATAGCGATACGAGTTTCTATCAGTTCCAGCTGATTTATTAAAATTGTCAAGATACAGACTTTCAGCATTTAAAAAAAAAAAAAAAAAAAACAGGCTATGATGTTGACAGTGCACAAGTCTGCTTTTGCCATCATTTGCTACAAAATATGCAGATGGTCTGTACTTTAGATTATATTGCACAACATGAGAAACTTTTAACTATGTGCCTTTTTCTTTTCTTTTTTTTTTTTGCTAAAATCGAGAATCCAGTTTCATACCTTCCATCTGGGGCCCCATCCACATATCACAGCGTATGAGATACATAAAGTCCTACTATAGTACAGTACATATACAATCTTTTAAACTAAGATAACAGCTCTGAGGTCTATATCACCATTTTCAATAAATCTTTACCTACAAATATTGAACAAATCTGAACTATAGCTGTACAAAAAAGTGTTTGTTTCTTTTTTTTTTTTTAAAACCACAAGGCCTTTAGATGCAAGGATTATTTTTTTAAAATTTTAATCCTTTTAAAACCAGGACGTAACGTACCAACAAACTTGCATGCTAAAAACAGAGAAAAAAAAAAAAAAAAGAAAAAAGGGAAGAAGTGCCTGAAAAGTCTTACTGAAAAAACACAGCAAGAATGTTCCCTTTTCACTGTACAAAAATACGCCTGAAAATATATTAATTTTTAAAAAAGACTGAGGTCTGTTATGTATCAAAAATGTTTCAATACCTTTTTGTACTGAGGTCTAGGCTGTCTGGTATTCAATCAAGGAGGTATAAGGGAACAAGTTACAAAAAAAAAAAGTTGGCAAGTAGAAATCACATTTGTAAAACCATAAACAATTTGATCTGAAAAGTAAACTCTGATCTTAAGTCAGTTCAGTTATTTGTAAGCGTTTGTACAGTCTGCATTTTTTCAAGCTCCCTGCAGCTTTGTTAAGAATCGGATGCATAGAAGACATCAGTTTTCTCCCTCCAAAAAAAAGTTGCAATGGTCCCTTTCAGGAAAAGAAAGAAAAAAAAAATCAAAACAGTTCTTTTAAGATCTCTCACGGGAAAAAAAATAAGAAATCCACAAACCCCCTTGAGTAACAGTTGTGCTGCCAAAAGACTTCTTTGCAGACCATCTTCCAGACTTCAATCAGAGATCGACAAGCTTCAAACAGCGCCTTCTGTATCATTTTTTTCCCCCAGTCCCATTTGCCTTTGCTGTTGTTGTGATCACCAAATGCAAAAAAAAAAATTAAAAAAACACAAAAAAATAATAATTAATTAAAAAAAAAAAAAATCACAACTCCCGGGCTCGGAACTAACTTCGAGATTTTTTTTTTTTTTAAAGAAAAGAAGACTTTTTTTTTTTTTCAATCATCAGCATCATCATCATCATCATCGCCGGCGTCGCTCCGCTCCAGCTCCGCCGCTGCCTGGCCGCCCGCCCTCGCTGCCGCCGCCCCCGCTCAGTACGTGAACACCAGGTCGGAGAAGTTGGCCTCCAGCCAGTCGCCCGCAATCATCTCGCTCAGCTCCGGGGTGCAGTAGTCGGGGAACTCGAAGTGGGAGCCAAGGCTGCCCTCGCTGAAGGAGTCCAGGTCCTTGTCCACCAGCGAGAGGGAGAGGTTGCCGGCGGCGGCCCCCGCCCCCAGCTCGGCGGCGGCGTGGCCGTGCTGGGAGAAGTTGAGGCTGAGGTCGAAGAGCAGGTCGTCCGCCTCCTCGCTGCCGGCCGAGGAGGTGGAGATGGAGCGGGAGGAGGCTGGGGAGAGGCCGGCAGGCTGCTGCGGCGGCGGCGGGCCCTGCTTGGTGATGTTCTTGAAGCTGTAGTAGAGTCTGCTGCCGGCGCCTGCCGCCGCGGCACCGCCCCGCACCTCCTCGTAGAGGCTCGCCCCCTCGGTGGACTCCGCCGAGGAGCTCAAGGTGGGACTCGCCGGCACTTTGGCCACATTGTATCGCCGCAGCTGCTGCGGCCCCGGCTCCTCGTCCTCCTCCTCTTCCTCCGCCTCCTGCTTGATCCGCAGCTGCAGCTCGTCCTCGTCCTCCTCCTCATCCTCCTCCTCGTCCATGAAGACGCACTTGACCGTCTTGCTGCTCACTTTCAGGGTGCCGAAGACGTACTCGTCTCCCGCGTAGTCCCCATGGTGGGCGGCTTTGGCTCCCGGCTTGGGAGGCGAGGAGGCGGAGGAAGCTTTCAGCTTGCTACACTTTTTGCTGGAGCTCTTGGAGCTTTTGCTGCCGCTGCTGCTGGTGGGCGCGTTTTTCTCCGGACTTTGGCTGGAATTTGGTTTGGCCGATGGGTCCATTTTGGGCTTTTTCCTGGGCCGGTATTTGTAGTCGGGGTAATCAGCCATGTGCTTGAGCCGCAGCCTCTCCGCCTCCCGGATGAAAGGGATCTTCTCGCTGTCCTTCAGCATTTTCCACCGCTTGCCCAGGCGCTTGGAGATCTCCGCGTTGTGCATGTCCGGGGACTGCTCCATGATTTTTCTCCTCTCGATCTTAGACCATACCATGAACGCATTCATCGGTCTCTTTATGTGCCCCGACGCCGTTTTGCACCAGTCCGGATCGCTCTCGTCCAAAGCGACGGGGCTGCAAGCCATGAACTCGCCCTCTTCTGTATCCATCGCTTCCCGGGGCAGGTTGCTCTCCGCCTCCGTACTTTCCGCTTGCTGCACCATGGTGGGGCTCTCGCCGAAGTGCCGCTCTCCGCGCCGCGCCGCTCCTCTCCGAGCCGACAAAGCCTCGCCGCCGCCCCCTCCCACCGCCGCCGCCGCCGCACCTTGCCCCTGCTGCGCGCCGAGCCGAGCCGATCTCTCCGCCGCGTCGCGAGGCGAGGCGGCCCCGCGGGGCGACCGGCGGGGCGGTGGGTGCCGCCCGCAGCCCCTTG
>WBNH01000853.1:427586-555185 GCA_013401255.1 Urocolius indicus
GCTGCCGGCCAATGGCGCCGCGGCGCCGCGCCCATCGCCGCGCCCACCCCTTTCATCCCCGGCCCCCGCGCACACCCACCTCCCCGCCCCCCCACAGCCCCGCGGTGGCGCGCCCTCCGTGCGGGGGGTGGCCGGGGCATAGGGCTGCTGGCGCTCGCCGGCTCTCGCCACTTCGTTGCTCCGCTCGGGAGGCGGCGGCGGCGCCGTGGGGGGTTTCGCCCGCGGGCCTCGGCCCATGGCTGCCGCCAGGCGCGGAGCGCAGCCGAGCGAGGCGGGCGGGAGGCAGGGAGGAAGGGAGGGAGGGGGTCGGGTCCGGCGGTAGCGGCTCCCCCGCCGCCCGCTCCCATCAGGAGGCCGAGGAGCCCGGCGCGTTGGCGGGCGGCAGGGGGCGCTGGCGCTCCGCGGCCGTCCCTCGGGCGGCAGCGGGACCGGGAGTGGGACCGGGACCGGGAGCGGAGCTAGGCGTGCGGGGCTATGCGTGCGGGGCTAGGCGTGCGGGGCTAGGCGTGCGCTGCGTCCCCGCCGCCTTCCCGCCGCACCGGGTTCTGCCACCTCCCCTCGCTCCGCCGCGCCGGGATGTGGGGCCGCCCTCGCCGGAGGAGAGTGTCTTCGGCGGCGCGGGCCCGCCCACAGCCGACTTCCCCCCCGCAGCGGGGCCGTGAACCCTCGGAGGGAGCGCGCCGGGAGCCGCGGCTCCAAGCCCTCACGGCACCCGCCGGGGCTCGCTTCGGCGGCTTCTCGGTAGCGAACGGGGCCGCAGGGCAGGGCCCGGCGCGCTGTTGAAGCGGAGGGGTTTCCGGCCGCCCGCGGGTGCTGACGGTGGCCGGGGCGGGGGTGGGGGCTGTTTCCCAGGGGAGACCCGGGCTGCTTGCAAGACAGGAGTCAGCCGAGTAAGGGCGATATTCGCACCTACCTGGAGACGTTTCCCCCGTGGCGTTGGCAGAGGGTAAAGGCGGCTTCCACAAAGTAGGAGGTGAAAACTTACAGGAAGCATCTAACTGTGCCTAATTTTTGTCTGTTTTCCAGAAAGCATCCAGTTATTCAGCACTATTCTGGTTATTGCAGAGTTCCCGTAGCGGGTCCAGCTATTCTGGATCATACCGTGTTTGTTTTCATCGCGGAATTTGTGAAATCCAAACCCGACGTTGCAGTCACCTGTGGTCATTTTGCTTTGCAAAACATGTGCTGAAAAGATGAATTCTCATACTGTTCTGTGGGTCCCTTTGTGTTTTCCTAGCTACCGCTTACAGTTATTAAGAAGACAAAAGTTCAATAACTTTTGTGATGGTTCCTGGCTGGATGCAGACATGATGGCACGGAGAGGGACGAGCCCTGGCACAGCCTCTCTTCTGTCAGAGCACATCCTATGATCTGGTGGTAAATGGGGCAGCAGGTCCCCTGGTACATCATCTTCTAATTAGTAGAGTGGTTCATTTTCCTCAGACCACAGCAAAATTACTGTGTCTGGGTGATGTGACTATGATATCATAGGGCTACAGAGTGGCTAGTGCTGTTACAGGAACAAAAGAAAAAAAAAAAAACCCAATGCTTACCTCTTTTAGCTTTGTGGATACATCAGAGCTACCAGGTCTCAGCTGCACTTGTCAGGAGGAGCTTGAAGGAGTAGACAAGAGGCAGATACATAGTGTCATGTTGCACCCCCTGCCTGACCTCAGCTGGTTGTAGAGAGAAGAGGGAAAGGAAAGGGCAGAGCTTAAGAAGGTTCAGTTATTTCATTGTAAAGATGGATTTTGAAAAATACTGCTCTGCTTCTCCATGAATGCTCCCAGGGACAGATTTTTCCTCTTGAGGCTTGATGCCACCTTTCCCGGTCCTTGTGATTGCAGCCAGTGGTACAATCTATCCCCACGATGATGCTTATCTTTTGCAAGTTAGGTGGTAAAATGGAAAATTTGCCTGACAGTGTTCTCAATCTGTCACAAACCATTCAAATTCAGAGAATTTAGAGGTGCAGTACCTTCAGGAGTACCTGAGGTCATGCCTCAGCTGTGGTGCCTCTGAGGAAGGCTGTTGGCAGAGCAGGACATTCCTTCTGAGAGAGTGGTGAATTTGGCACCTTCACTGCTCGTTGGTGTGGGCTTACTCAGATTGGGCACTGTAGAGCCATCTGTGTCACTAGAGTTTCAGAAAGGGTGAGAATATTCTTCTCATGATGATGACATGGACAAGAGCCCCAGGAGATGTGTAGTTAGCTGGCTGACTCCAGGAAAGGCAGCTTTACTGCTGCTGGGACTCTTACAAAAATGATACCAGGACACCAAGCATCACAGTTAATCCTGTTTCTTAGTACTTTTTTTCCCTGTAAATATCACTATACAGAGTACTAAATAAATAAATAAATAAAATGGAAGAAAAAATTGTCCCCGTTAGAAATTCTAAGTTTTTATATGCATTTTGATCCCACATAGAAATAATGGAGCAGTTTTGCAAGATGAAACACATCGAAATGTTTTCATTTGTTGTTAGTATTTCAGCTTTTATGAGAGGCTTCATTATGTCCTACAATTGTACTAAATTCAAGCTGGCAAAATGAAAATTGTTTCCTCGATTTCCTGCAAAATGAATCAAGACAATCGATTTTCATAGAATACTCTTGTCTTTTTCCAAAAGCCATGAACTATTTTGGAGAATTTTCAGTCAGTTCCAATAGAAACCATACAATCAATACTGACAAGACAATCTGGCGACTAGGACTTCATCCACCAGTGTGATACAATCTGACATTTAATACATTAAGATCAGGGGACTGGAATATCTCTCATATGAGGAAAGGTGGCAGGAACTGAGGCTGTTTAGAAAAGAGGAGACTGAGGGGAGATGTTATTAACATTTACAAATATCTAAATGATGAGTGTCAGGAGGTTGGGGCATCCCTTTTTTTTTTTTTTTCTATTGTATCTAGCAACAGGACAAGGGGAAATGGGATGAAGCTGGAACACAAAAAGTTCCACTTAAATATAAGAAAAAATTATTTTAATGTGAGGGTTGATGGAGCAGTGGCACAGGCTGCCCAGGGGGGTTGTGGAGTCTCCTTCCTTGGAGGCCTTCAAGACCCACCTGGACAAGTTCCTATGCGACCTAATCTAGGTGAACCTGCTTCTGCAGGGGGATTGGACTAGATGATCTGTAAAGGTCCCTTCCAACCCTACCATTCTATGATTCTATGAATAAGCTTCATTGTAGATTGAAGCCACCAATTTAATTTGGGACATCTCTTTCATGTGTGTCCCTGTGAAGGGATGCATTAACACTATGGGCATCACAGAACTTTTGTAGATCCCATTTTTCTATTTTTTTTCAGGTGTATCTCATTTTCTGAAGTGTCTTGGCAGCATTTCAATTTTTCCTCAAAATGATGTTTTAAATAGAAACAGCATTACTGGTTTGTTTTTTCACTTTTTTTTTTTCATGCTTGTTAATGTTCTGATTGTTTTTTATGTTATTTTGAAGGGTCGTGCTAGGAAGATAATGGAGCTGAAGACAGACTGGTAAATAATAGTCACACTCCAGAAAAAATTATCGTGAGGATTTTAGAAATCTGATTAAAACGTGTACCTGAATAAGCAGATATTACTGTTAAAATGAAATAATTTACTGTTCTAAAAGCAGTTCAGTAATTGTACGTGTACATGCCTATATATTCCTGTTAGAGTGCAGCAGTTACAGCTAACAGCCCACTGCTCCTTCTTTTGAAATTCAAATGAATAATCACATTTCCATTATTTAGATCAACAGAAGGCTCAGCTACTCCAGAAAGTGGAACAAAGCAGGTAAAACGGGATTCAGTAGAGAGTTTTTGTTTGTCCCTTTGGATAGAGATTGGCTTTGCAGATCTGCGTCTTTACTGGGCTTCTTAGTGCTTCAGTTTGGGGAGTTATGTGTTATTCTGAGTGCAGAGCGGCATGAAGCTATGATGCCAGTGAAAGCACTGAGGTTTTCCAGTCTAGAAGCCGTGAGATGCCTCCAAAGGCCTGAAGATACTAAGCAGAAAAACGCTTCACACAGGAATGTAGGCCTTCTGAAATGTGGCCTGGTGTGCTTGCACATCTGCCTCCACTGGTGCTTAAAAATGTGAAGTGATCCATCTTTTTAAGAGACTGATCTTAGGGTATTCTTGCAAGGTTTTGACAACCAAATGAGAATTAAATATGGAGGGGGGGAAGTGTTGTTGAAGAAACAATGTTTTAGAAAGAGTGGAGGATGTTCCTTCTCCTTAGAGTGCCTGCTCTCTGTTTTAGATTTAAGTAAAAGTAAAAGCCAAGATTTTTACTGTGCTAGCTCTGAAGACAAATAGTACTATGAGTGCAGTGTTGTTTTGGTTATTTATTTCATGTCTCCTTTGAATTGTGATGCTTTTTGTTTTTTTTTTTCTGGAAAGCCCAAAATGACTTTGCATGTGGAATGTGTGGGAAAGCTGGAGTTACGCACCTTCTGCAAGGTGTGGGAAGTGGTTTCAGTCACAAGCTGTAGACTCAAAATGGAGGAAGAAAGCATTACAGTGTCAGGAGAGTTTTGTCTTAACGGGAAACATATGATGAATTCT
The DNA here is from genome assembly GCA_013401255.1 of Urocolius indicus. Lineage (NCBI taxonomy): Eukaryota > Metazoa > Chordata > Aves > Coliiformes > Coliidae > Urocolius > Urocolius indicus. The sequence goes on from WBNH01000853.1 coordinate 432,151, forward strand.
AAATGGAGGGGTCACAGCCAAGGTTAGATTGCAGACACGTTTCCTAGGGATCTTTTCTGGAGTAAGGGTGAATTTCTTGAGTCTTGCATTCATGACGAAAAAATACGCTGTGGTCTTACCTTCTGTTAGCTAACGTAGAGTGAAACAGTGAAAAGGGACACCACTGTTTGCAAGGACACGATCAGCAAAGACATTTGGAGACAGACACTGTGTATGTTGGTTGAAACAATCTAGGAGTTAAAAGTCAAGTAGGAAGTAACCTTATTCTTGCAGCTATGTCGTGTGTCCGTGTCTGGCATCCTGCAGTGTGGTGTAGCTCCTCCATCCTTCCCTAAGATGTTTTTAGGATGTCAGTGTTGTCTCACTGTAACCATACAGATGGGCCGTTTCCTCTCAGCCCTGACATGCTGATCTTACCCAGGAAGATCTTTTAAGATATCAATCATTTTTTGTAATATCATCCTGATTGCAAAGTGCAATTCCAAATGTGTTCTTTGGGCATTGTGTAGGCTGCAAAACCATTTTGTGCTACAAGAAGTGGCATAACGAATAGGATTGGGATGTTCTCTGTATGTTGCAACCCTCTCAGAGTTTCTGTTTGCAAGACAGAACACTTCTTTTCTTCCTGATTATGAGACTAAAACCCGGCTCTGCAAGTCAGGTGGGGTCCCTTTCATCCCACAGATCGTTGTAGTAGCAGCAGTTCTGTTTGGCAGATAATTTCCTCAGCCACTTGTGTGTAACCCCATTGATTTGAACGTCTGCCCCCAGCAACACCTGTGCAAATTCACGGATGGCACTGGGATTGCACAGATGCCATGGAGGGCATATTCTGGCATACAAGATATTTATTGCTGGTGGTGATGCATGAGATGGAAGGGATCCAGGACTCAGGCTGAGTTTGTGCAGCTGGCAGTTAGAAATTTACTTGCAAACTGAGCTCAGTGGGTAGGAAAATCAGTGTGATAATGAATCCAGAGGCCTCAGTGCCATTTTTATCAAATCACTTTTCAGGGTAGGAGAACGATTTAGAAGAGATGTGTCTCTTATTAAAAGTGCCTGAAAATTGTACTTGAAAAAAAAAGTGAAGGAAGTCCCATAAGAGATTATATTGCAACTATTTAATACCAGAAATTACTGTTGCTGAGCTTGTTTAAATGGAAATGTTTACTTATTTCTACTGAAAACCTGAAATATATAAATTCAATGTGTGAATTAAATGCACAATTTTAATTTTAGCTGAATTTTAATTTAATATTCAGCAGCCAGTTGCATGAAATTAAAAAGAAATTTTTGACAGGTTTTATTTTGACTGATATGAGACCTTCCACAAAATTCAAAACAATTAAAAGTGACAGAGTTTATTAATAATGCTACACTTTTCCATTGTTGGCCTGTAGACATTGAAATCCATGGTGTTTTAGCAGGTCTCTCAAGGGAAAATTGCTGTACCTTGAACCAATTATAGACCATCTCTGGTTAAATTGCAGAGCCAGTTTGCTTAATGTGGGTAATTTGATGTTGTAAAGTATTTATCAGTACCCTAGGGTAGTCTCTTAGGGCACACAGGTTTCACTGTATCATATTTCATACTCTTATGTACGCCAGTTGACCTGCTTAGGTGCAGACTAGTTACAACTCATACAAGATTTGTTACATTATGGACTTAATTTATGCAACGTGCCTAAAGCTTCTCTGTATCGTGCCTAGAAAGATGATCATAGTTATTACATTGGCCTTTTTTTGAGGGAGGTAGTCTCTTTAGTATTTAGTCCAGCAGCCTTCTTAGAATGTGAAAATTTAGCAAGGACATGACAAAAATGCATAACTAAATGCATGGATTAAATATCACACCAATATGCCCATTAGAAATTTAAAATGTTAACAGTTGACTAGATGCATACACAGATACATCATGTACATCTTCCTTCCTCTTAAAGAGCAGAGAAGGGCTGCAGCTAGCCTCATCCTTACAACCAAATAACATTTGAACCTATAGAATGAACATGGGTTGTTTTCTTTGTCTTTGCTGCTTTGGTCTGGCATGAGCTCCTCTCCATGGATCCATGGGCTTCCCTTGGGCATGCACCTTACTCTGGGTGGGTGCCAAAAAGGACCGTGCTCATTTGACCCTGACTGGATGCTGGATACCCACCAAGCCGCTCTATCACTGCCCTCCTCAGCAAGCCAGGGAAATGAGAAAATAAGATGGAAACCTCATGGCTTGAGATAAAGACAGTTTAGTAAAGTAACAGCAAAGGTCAGATGTATGAAAGCAGAAGGAAACAAAGATGTTACTCGCATTTTCCCTTAAGCCAGCAATGTCTGGCCACTGCCTGGGAAGCAGGGCTGTAGTACATGGAACAGTAGATTCAGCAGACAAATGTAAATCACAATTACTCCCCCTTCCTCCTCCTCTCCTTGAGTTTATATCGCTGAGCTGGTGTCATATGGTATAGAATATATGATGCCAGCTCAGCGATATAAACTCTAGGATTCTATGAATATCTCTTTGGTCAATTTGGATCAACTGTCCTAGTCACATCTCCTCCCAGGATCCTGCCCACCTCCAGCCTATAGGTGAAGATGAGGAAGAAATATTGGAGGGACAGCCTCAATACTATGTGAGCGGTAGCCAAAACACTGGTGGGCTATCAACAGGTTTCCGTCTACGAATAGAAAACATGGCACTGTGACGGCTGCTATGGATAGTTATCACTAACTCAGTCAGACCCAATACACTACCCCTGCCCACTTTTGATGGAGCTCGGCTTGAGACAGGTGGAGATGCATGCTTCTTGGGCTGCTCTGACTTCTCCTTGCAGGCAGACTTTTCTTGCTGGCAATCCTGAGCTTGGGTTTGTACTGGCAAAATCTGAGTGAGAGAAGTGTAACAGCTGTACAGCGGAAACGGAAATCAGAGCTTCATTACTGAACAAAGGAGCAAACCACATAATGTTCCTATTGGTTGTGTATGTTTAGAGAAAAAAAGGTTACATGAAGATCTTTATAAAGCTCTTTATATCCTTGTTTTTTTATGTCCGTGTAAATGTTTATTACTATTGTTCAAAAAAGAAATAAATTTAACAAATGTTTCACTGCCTATTTGTTTTGCAAATACAAACCAAACAAACAGGCTCCTTAGTTATAAATAATATCAGCAGTCACAAGAAATTGTACAGTGGCTAAACAATGAAGGCACATAGAAATGCTGTTTGTTTTATTTCTACGCAAAGCTCTGCTGAATTCACAGAAAGGAATTAAATGTGCTGAGTGTGACTGGGACTCACTTAAAAAGCAAAAGCAACACCTCAGTACCGATTTTAATTTTCCATTTTTATTAATTTGTTATAAGTTTGGATAATAACCTTAAAATAAAAGCCAGCATGGAACTGCAAATGTATATGCATATAAAAGCACAGTGCTAATTCCTATGAAAATCACCTTGTATTCTTTCAGTTCCTAAAAGAATATCCAGCAATATTAATAAATATTCACCAAAAAATAGGGAACCACTAATAAATACAGCATACTATTCCCTTTAATAGCCTTTGCTTTGTAGTAAAAATGAGCAACATTTGCTTATTCCATCTACTCTTTCTTATTTATGAATATGCTAGCAGGTTCCAGGTGCCCGAAACCCTCTGATTGTACCAGTCATTTAATGATGATGGAGAACAGATTCATATGGAAGAGATTGTTCACCTTAAAACAAAAGCCCAAACTACCCATCCTTCTCCCTTCCTCTTTCCCTTACATTGCAAGCTGTACAGTGTTATATTAACACCAACAAGATACTCAATAACATTAGAGATTTGAAGGTGTCCTGATACTTTTTTACACAACGATGATGTATGTCTTTAACTTCATCAAATTGGGCATTTCATTACAGCATCCTGCAAGTATAGAAAACTGATTGTCTTGTGTCAGCGTGGCACAAATCCAGTTCTTGCATACAAGACATGATTACTAATGAACTTTGTAAGTCAGCTGAGACTTGATCTTATATTTTTGGTGTTTGCTGCAGTAGGAATTGTAAGTTTGAGCAGCAAGTAGAAAGAGTTTATTACAGCTTATCATATAGTTTGTTTGCCAAAAGGGTCATTCAATAATAAACCTGAAATTAATAATTGATTATACTTGCAGTTGATATGCCAAGACAAAGTCAGAGGTAAGGATTTATCAGCAATTTATAGAAGGAAACTTCAGTTTTGGGGTTGTTCCTGGACCATCAATACTGGTCAGAAAAGGCTGGTACAGGGAGATAGAAATCTCAGTTTCTGGTTTTATGCTCTGCCTGGAAGGGCCTAATTTATCTGACAGCTGTGTGATTCAGAGGAATACCTGTGCTGCCAGTTAAGTAGTGTACGGAGGGAACCATATATTTTTGCACACAGACTTGCCCCAAATCCTGGGTGCATGCCAAAATCCATCATTCAGGTAACAAAGTTAATTGAGTATATTCTTCACTTTGCAGGTTAAATTCACTATAAAGAATCATATCTGTTGTGAATAAGGTTATCAGAGGTCTGCTCAACCCCTTCCACATACCTTTGAATCTGCTGTCTTCTTCACTTCCCAAACTTTTTTTTTTTTTTGCATGTAAACAATTTTCTCTTGAAACAGATAATTATTTGGGAGAACCATCTAGTCTATTCTCAAGCAGAAAAAAAAAAAAACCAAACCAACCCTGTCATGTTGGTCCATTTCTGTGTTATTCTGGTAATGTATTTTAGTGACTGTATGCATTTCTGATTATTCAGAATTGCTTTGCAGATAGATTGAACCTGCATTTTATCTAGACACCAGTCTTTCCCAGAAAGATCTTTTTCATTTCAGTGCTAGTCTCAAAATCCATTATTTGATGTTCATCATATGTAGGTTTTCATTTCCAGCAAGATTGCTGTGGCAGAAGAAATACAGACAAACTCAATGGCTTCACTAAGTGTGAGTTTTATTGTAATACAGAAAAAGCCCTTCTAGTTTTCCTGAGCACTGTGCTTCGAAAATGTGGGCCCAATTCTGGAAAATATGGTTTGATTTTGGACAGCAGTTTTGCATCTGCACCTCCCACTTGGAATCTGCCTCTCTCCTACCTGGGTTCCTCCTGGCTTTCAGAAGAGCTAAAGGGGGTTCCTCTGAGAAAATAAAATATTTTTGTATTTAGATCTAGGATTCTGAATCGACTGTAAGTGCTGGTCCTGCAGCTCCTACTCAGTGTAATCTCAGTGATGAGAGCTGCTTTGTCGGCATGGATCCTCGTCAAGTCCTTCAACTAATACTGAAGGGTTAAAGTTTCAAATACAATATTTTCTACCTGTAAGAAAGATTAGCATTAGTAAGTTCCAGTGGTCATGAGGGAAAAATAGTGTTAATTATAGCAGTAAGCCATCTAGTCCAAGTCAGGTAAAGTCATCATTTCATTCTCTCTCTAAAGGAGCTCAAAATATTTATTTATGACTTGCTGCATTTGTCTGATTCAGACTTGGGTAATACCTATCACAACGATGCTTTGGTCCAGGTCAGGGGTCGTTTGTTGTTCTCAATGTGCAAATACTTGTAGTCACTGTAAATTTTGAGAGTACTGGGACAAAATTGGAATGGCTAGCTGAACTGCTGATCATGAAGAATATTGTAAAAGCTTCCGATTTAGAAATGTTAGAGTGAGAGCACTTTGAAAGTAAATGATACAACTTTGTGTCAACTGTTCCATTTGAAACAAGCCTTTAAATGAAATCAATCTTAAAATGTGAATTTTAAGTTTATTCAGATTCTCTTTATTGAGATTTTCTCATTTGTAACAGTACTGCTGTTGAAAATGCTCCAGAGACCTCCAGAGATCATTCAGTCCAACTCTCCTGTTAAAGCAAATTCACCTGGATCAGGTCACACAAGAATGCACCTAGGTGGGTTTTTAAAGCCTCCAGAAAAGGAGACTCCATGCTGTCACCAGGTAACCTGTTCCAGGGCTCCTTCACCCTCACAGGAAATGTTTGTCCACATATTCTAGTGGAACTTCCTGTGTTCTAACTGTGCTCATTACCTCTTGTCTTGACACTGGGATTTACAGAAGAAAGACTCTCCCCTTCCTCTTGTCATCTGCCTTTTAAGTACTTATAAGTGTTGATAAGATCTCCCCTCAGTCTTCTCCAGGATAAGCAGCCTCAGGTCTTGCAGCCTTTCCTCATAAGAAAGATGTTCAAGTCTCCTCATAATCTTGGTAGCCTTCCAGTAGACTCTCTTCAGAAGTTCTTTACGTTAGCTGAGGAGTCCAGAACTGGAGAACTAGGAGAGGGTGTGAAAAGCCTTGCTGAAGTCAAGGTAGATGACATCCACTGCTCTCTCCTTGTCTACCCAGCCACTCATGCCATCATAGAAGGTTATCAGTTTGAAAAAACTATTTCACTGTGAGGGTGAGGGAGCCCTGGCACAGGCTGCCCAGGGAGATTGTAGAGTCTCCTTCCTTGGAGGTCTTCAAGACCCGCCTGGACATGTTCCTATGCGACCTGATCTAGGAGGACCTGCTTTGCATGGGGGCTGGACTAGATGATCTGTAAAGGTCCCTTCCAACCCTACCATTCTATGATTCTATGATAGATTGTAAATGATGGAGTGTGTCTTGGTGATAACATCAGCCTGCTCCCAATACAAACTGGTCACCAATTGTACAACACTCCAGCTCATTTTGGAGACCAGGCTAGTGTGGCTATTAGGCATCTTAATGGTGAACTAAGAAGGAAAGAGGAGAATCAGGAACTGATGCAAATGACAAAGACAGTCAGGAGAAAAGGTGCAACATGGAAAGAGAGAGGGAAATGCAGAGGTCAGATCTTGCAGAAAAAGGAGTTAATTGTCATATTCCACTGAAAAGCAATTAATTTTTATAAAAAAGGACTGGGCAGATAAATGAGATTGATAGCATTTACTGTATATAAATTGTTGTTTTGGATCATTGTGCGAAGCTTCTCGTTAGCATTAGCAAGATGACTGATGAAGACTTCAGGGAATACAAGTAGCACACAGATAGCTAGGCTATATGCTGTAATTCCCAGAGGAATGCAGTCCTTTCTTCATATTGGGTTTGGCATTTAAAGATTGGAAAGTAGAGAGGGGAAAAAAGCCTGAGCACAGCAATAGAGGTGAGCTGTCATCAGCTGGTCCCATCTTACCTTGACTCTTATTGCAAAAGGTTTCTTAACAGTAACAAAAAAAAAACCTGTACAAAATATATAAATCCATAGAAGATGTGAGCCAGAGTTACTTGCCCCTTTGGAGGGCATGGGCATAAAGCAATGTTTCATAGCATTTCACTGCAATGTTTTCTCCAGGCTTAATCTGGCAGTGAAATGCTTAAGCAAATAGTTACAAAAAAATGCATTCAGGGCAGCTCCAATGTCACCCACATGAGCAAGATAAGGTGAGCAATTTCTGTTCTAAGTGAAGACATTCTGCAGCTCAAACGTGAAAGCTTCAGCACGGACCATAAGTACTTATATTTATACAAAGACAACATACTGTTTTGAAATACATGTCTTCCTCGTAGCTTTTTTGTGTTTTTTTCCCCCCTCTAAAAAAAGAATCCCTTTTATACTTTCAGTCCGTCTGCTTTTCCTGATTGTGGGCACTTGCTGACAAGGAATGAAATCTATCACTCTCCCATTCCAGAAATGGCCCCCTTGCTTCTCTCTACTCTTCACAGCAACAGCACAGAACAGTGCAGCCTTAAAACAAAATTTTCTACAGTGTGTCATGTTGCTGCTGAAATTTAATGATATTCAGGGCTAGCGAAAAGAGCAGCTGCCCTCCAGGTGGTGTTCCATAAATGCTCCCCAGAACCCAGCAGGAAGCTGCGTAAGTTCAATTCAGTGAAGCAAATTTAATCATTTGCCCCTTTGTTAATGGAGCAAAAGCAAAAAAACAAACAAAATCTTTGAAGGATCCTAACACAACAAATACACACACCTAAAAACTCACTTTTTTTTTTTTTTTTTTTTTTTACTGGCATTGCTATATTTTAGATGAGATTAATAAGATCTTACCAGGAGCAATTTCACTTTGGAGCACTATGGAAAAGGTGTGAGAAACTCACATAAATATCCAATACTTGTTTCACGCAGAACTCAACAATTAGTGGTGACTAAAATGCTATAAGGTTAAGAAGTTGTCTTTGCAAAGCTTTTTTAAGAAACATTAAATAGCTTTTCCAAGGAACTCACTTTTTGTAACAAACATAATTAGTGCAGCATTATTTGATTAAGTACTCAGACTGTTGTGGATTTTCAATTCAGGTTATTATTATTTTCTCATAACTCTACCTATAGATTAGAAGTACCGTAGTAAATCTGTTGAGCCACAGCTCCTTTTAGTACTAATTCTCACGTTAGTGTCTAAGATTCACAATTATCTAGCACAGCCACTGTCACAAGTTAAAACTGGCTCTATTAATACGTTATACAAACTAATATGCAACCATCTTGTTACAGTAAACTGCCTGTACTATTTACTAGCTATAAGTGAATGACAATATTTAAAATATTTTTGCAGGTTTGAACTTCATCTTGTAAACAACATGAAAGTGAATGTTTTTCCTCCTACTTGCTGAATATTTGTCCTGATCTGCCTTTTATTTTAAATAGATACGAAATATAGTAGAAAGTGATAAAAGATGTTTTCTGCCCTCATGCAACTAAATAACTAAAAGTAATAAACAGCTTGGATTTGAAAATAGGAATTTGGCAAATGATTAATACATTATCTCTTGTGACACTTCAAGGGAAGAAATTGCAGAGATGGAATTCTGTGTACTGGAAACCTTCTGAATTTCACAGCGTATTGTGTGTTGGTAATGTTTCAGAAAGGCTTTCATATTCACTGAATGTATATATGAAGAGAACATAGCTGATATCAAATTAATGATCCACTTTCAAAGACTGCTTTTAGGAAGGAAGAAGGCCTGGTTTCATATCATGAAAGGCCATTCAAGGTCTCAGAACCTGGTTTTGATGTCTTCTGAGTGGCATTGCATTAAGATGGCAAATCACAAAATCTGTAGACCAGTTCTTGAAACTGCATTTTCTTTATGGACTATTACGCTGTCATAACTCTACTTTTATAAGGTGCCCAAGTATGAATTTATACAACAATAAAATTTCTAACGAAGCTATAAATGTCTAAGGGATAAGTAAGGGTTGTTATCACAAAAGTATGCATACCAGATTATGTATTTAGCCAACACGCTCACTATTCTTTACCAAATCAATAGTCATATATTTTCACAGCCCTTTTTTCATGATGCTCTATTTTGCAATAACATTAGCTCTGCTAGCCAAACGACCAGATGCCAAATTCAGACTATCACAGGGTATGTGCAGACTGCCAAATTGCTTGTTGAGCTTGGATTCTTGCTCTTGCTCAGGCTCCTTCAGCATACCCAGAGAGGGCAAACAACAACTCTAGCATGACAGGAGGATGGAGTGACTGATTCAGACTAAGCTTCCCATTGCCATCATCTCAAGCCAAGTACCTTGTAATTCACATCCCCATTCAGCCTGAGTCACAAAGATGGTACAAGATGATAGCATAGAATGCTCAGACTTATTTGTGTAGGCTAGAGCACATGTGGAGCAGACACAGAGCCCCATCCTGCTCAATGACATGGATGCTGCAGTAGAGATGATTCAACAAGGACAAGTACTGAGCCCTGTCTCATGGGAGGAACAATCTCATGCACCAGTACAGCCTGGGGATTGACTGGCTGGAGAGCAGCTCTGCAGAGAGACAACTGGGAGTCCTGGTTGACAATAAACTAAACATGAGCCAGCAATGTACCCTCATGTCCAAGAAGGCCAACAGCAGCCTGGGATGTATCAAGAGTACGTCCAGCAGGTCGAGGGAGGTTCTGCTCCCCCTCTACTCTGCCCTGGTGAGGCCTCATCTGGAGCCCTTTGTCTAGTTCTGGGCTCCCCAAGTCAAGAGACAGAGAACTGGAGAGAGTCCAGTGCAGGGTCACCAAGATAATCGGAGGACTGGAGCATCTTCCTTATGAGGAAAGGCTGAGGGAACTGGGGCTGTTTAGTCTAGAGAAGAGGAGACTGAGGGGAGATCTTATTAACATTTACAAATATCTGCATTGTGGATGTCAGGAGGTTGGGGCATCCCTTTTTTTTTCTGTTGTATCTAGTGACAGAACAAGAGTTAATGGAAAGAAGCTGGAACATAAAAAGTTCCATTTAAACATAAGAAAAAACTATTTTACTGTTCAGGTGAGGGAGCCCTGGCACAGGCTGCCCAGGGAGGTTTTCAAAACCTTCCCGGAAGCATTCTTGTGTGACCTGATCTAGGTGGACCTGCTTGAGTAGGGTGGTTGGACTAGATGATCTTTAGAGGTCTCTTCCAGTCCCTACTATTCTATGATTCTGTGGTTTTGCACTAATGCTCACTGGGGTTGTAATAACTTTACTCCATTTGATAACGAGGAAGTTTCAACCCCATACTGTGAATTTCCTCCTCTGTTTTTTTTCCTCCCCATTTTTTTTTCCTATTTGCATGTTGAGTACATATGAGCATATGCTACTTTTGTGGAATGCACATGGAAAATTACCAACTAGTGGAAATGCTATCCAGCATAAAATTGCTTCTGTAGCTGCTGGACCATAGGGTTTCCCTCACCTCTTTTGTTTGGAAAAGAGCCTTGTTTCTCAAAAGAATATTTCTGAGCCTGCCACAGAAATCACAAGTTTTCTAAATTAAATGGAAAACAATTCTCCAATTAGCTGTGAACACTAAGAACAACAGTTTGAGCACTAGAGCTATGAACTGGTAACAGTGATACAAAATTTGACATCATTGGACCAAATACTGTTCTCTTAGAGATTTTCTAGAAGACAAACAGCACTTACAAGAAGCAGAAAATTTGTTAGGATCTGTAACTCTTTGCTTATGAAATTGAACAGCTATCATAACCCCAGTGAAAAAAGTGCACAGTTTATTATCTGCTCCCCTAAATTTGTAAAAATCTGTTCAGTTTGAGCCTTCCCTGATAGGAAGAAGGCAGAAATATTTAATGTGATAAGTAATATAAAGATATGAGCTGTGGCTCTGTGTAGCTATATTAATTTCTGAGGAACAATTCTTAATTTAAGCATTTTTCAGGAAAATACAATGCTTCGAGTGTTCAGAGGTTTTTTTTTCCAATATTAAAAAATAAGCTAAAAGAAAAAAAATGCTCAAAATAGGGGTAAACCCTTCTAGACTTAAAGAAACTACCTCTTTGAAAATGTTTAAATGTTTAAAACCTCTGACTATTAAACATGAAGAGTAGAAATGGACAAGAAATATTTTTTTCCTGAACAAAAAAATAATATAAATTTTGTCATTTGAGAAATTTCTGATTTATCAAGGAAATATTCTACTTATCTGCAATTTTTTAGTATTTGCTTACTTTTTTTGCTTATATGCATTCCTGACTGAATTGCATAGTGTTCAGAGTTTCCAGGATGGTCAGCTTTTTTTATATACTCCTTAATTGTGTGACTAAAGCTACAGTTGAGCGTCTGTGGGTAAAATATAGACTTTTTTTAAAAACAAAACAAAACAAAACAAAAGCTTTGTGTTGTTTAACAAACTTTCTATTAAAGTGCTGCATTTCGCATTTTTCCCTCTCATAAAATCATTCATTCTGCTACTCTCAACACTGGTGCAGAGACAATGTGTGAAAACCAAAGGACTATTTATATCAACACTTCTACAAGCAGCTCTTTAAACCAATGAGCAGAGCTAAATATGCCTCTCTTGACCTTATACACCTGCACTGTCTCCCTCAGCCTTACCTGCAATGGGACTGCCTGACCCTTCACATCATCATGGGTCACAAGTATTTTCCTCCACATGGGATGTGAAGGGTACTTCTAATTCTAGTAGCTAAACCACATTTTTTCCCATGGGATTTCAACAATGAAGTTGTATTGATATAGGGTTGTTTTTTTTCAAGTCAGTCTGCTCTTTTTTTTCCTCTACTAATTTGTTGCTATTTGACAGTCTAAAGACAATTATTAAGCCTATCTTATTTTCTTAGTTTTTACTGTAAATGGTTTCCTATTTTGCTTACTATTTATTAAAAGGATGCACAAAGCCAAATACATTTTATACTAAATGACAGTTCTGAATAATTGATACATTAAAAATACATCACCAAAATAGTCACAGAATTCTGCTCATTGAGTCCAGCTGTTGTCGCAATCCCTATCAATCACTAGAGTATTTCCCTCAGTGCAACGTCTATCTATCTCTTAAACACCTCCAGGGATGATGACTCCACCACCTCCCTGGGCAGCCTGTTCCAATGCCTGACAACACTTTCAGTAAAGAGATTCCTCCTAATATCTAGCCTGGAGCAGCCTGAGGCCATTTTCCTCTTGTTCTATTGCTTGTTACTAGGGAGAACAGACTGACTTTCCCCCCACTAAAACTTCCTTTCAGGTAGTCAGAGAAAGTGATATCCCCTGAGCCTTCTTTTCACCAGGCTAAACAATCCCAGATCCCTCAGCCATTCCTCATATGAAATGTTCTCCAAAGCCTTTACTAGCTTGGTAGCCTGCCTCTGCATCCTCTCCAGCACTCCCATGTCCTTCTTGTAGAGAGGAGCTCAAAACTGGACACAGTATTTGAGGTGTGGCCTAACCAAAGCCAAGTACAGGGCAATGATCCCCTCCTTCCTCCTGCTGACAACACAATTCCTGAGACAGGCCAGGATACCATTGGCCTTCTTGGCCACCTGGGCACACTGCTGGCTCATGTTCAGCCACTGTCAATCAACACTCCCAGGTCCCTCTGCCTGGCAGCTTTCCAGCCATGATATTCCAGCCACAATATTTCAGCCACAATACTTGATGATATTCTCTAACTGAGAAGGTCATTCAGACTGCAAACACTTGCCTCCTGCAGTTTTTTGGATTCCAGTGTCAAGACAAGTCATAAACAGAGAAAAATCTCATTACATTTGGTAAGTGAACATTGTAGAATCCTTTTGCCTTTTTCACCATTTTATTATACAATCCATTGCATCCTTTTGTTGTACCTAGCAAATCAAAATGCCATTAAATGACCTTTTAATACATCCTAGTTTTCTATTTTATTTAAATTGAATTTACTGAGCAGGGTGCAGAGAGTAGACTAAGAGCAATAGTGAGAGAGAAGGAAATACTAGTCTCTGTGAAATCAGGGGCAAAGATTCCATTTGACACACAGAAGTTCAAGCAGTAAGAGGAGAAAACATGAGCAGAGTAGCTACTGTCTCCTGAGATGTCCATGGGTGTGTGCTGCTCTCATGAGATCTTATTGCAACCCACACAATTACTAAGGACTTCTTGTTCTGATATCTGAGCAGATGTGGAATGTCCTTGTCATGGTTCTGTGAGAATGGGGCTGCAGTGCAGGCCTGGTAAAGTGTTCTTGGACTTTTCCCCGGCTCCTGGATTCAGACCCACCTGCAGCCCAGCTGGGCCAATCTGGTGCCTCTGCCATCACTTATTTAAGGACAGGAATTTGAAGTGTGTGGGAGGAGGTGGAGGTATGGTACAAGATGAAGGTGACCATGTGGACCCTATAGTCAGAGAAGGAGGAAGGAAGGAAGGAGGAGCATTGGACCAGAGACCCCTCTGCAACCTGTGGCAAGAATGCAGGCTGTGCCCCTGCAACCCATGGAGGGCAATGGCAGGACTGAGAGCCACCAGCAGCTCCATGTGAGTGCACCCAGACTGGCAGGAGACTGTGTGAGGAGGTGGCCATGGCTCAGGCCGTGCTGGAGAGCCTGCGGGCTGCAGAGACCCACACAGGAGGTGGAGAGGAGCTGCAGCCTTTGGGATGAATGCACATTAGAGTGGCCTGTGCAGGGCTGCCCGGCCTGTGCAGGGCTGCCCGGCCTGTGAGGGATCCCACGCTGGAGCAGGGAGAACCAGAGAGGAGCCTTCTTGATCTGAGGAGAGACAAATGGCAGGAGCCATCGGGAAAAGACTTGACAGAAAGGCTCATTCTCTGGTACCCTGAGCTGTTCATGGGGGGAGGAGATAAACACACTGGGATCTGGGCTCTAGGCCTGGGAAGAGCGGAGAGGTTGGGGAAAGGTGGTCTTAAAGGGCTGGTTGTACTCTTCATCATTGTACCACTCTGGTGCTTTGTGTGGATGATGTTTTGAGGTTTTATGGTTATGCTTTAGTTAATGTTGGATTAAATTATTTTCTATTTTCTTCCCCAAGCTGAGTAGCCTGGTCTGTTTTGTCCGGGACCATAAGCAGCAATTAAGCCCTCCCTGTCCTTCTAGAGTTCTTAAGTCTGAGGTACTTTAGTCTAATCATGGTCTTTTGTCCCTGGGTGGGCCTAAGCCAGAAGAGTCCTATTCCTCCACTGCCTGCTATAGGAGATGTTACTCCTGTGTCAGAGGCTATGGTGAAGGTTTGATCCTGGCCATTATCTAGACTGTCAGACCTTGGTAGTCAGTGGAGAAAGAACATGGCCATATCCCTTTTGATAAATATTCTGACTAATTTAGGAGAACAGATAAAGATTCACAGATCCAGAGATTCGACTGTGTCCTTTTCTTTTAAAAACAGTGGTTTGGTTTGAATTTTTGTACCTTCTCTGTAGCATCAGATCTCTAAGTATAGAGAGTAATTACACTCCTGAGACTCTTGCAAGGATGAGAACACTCAGTTACATGCTGTGCAGCTCATTTCCAACCTTAACATAGAAACAGTGTGGACAGACTCATTTTCACTGGTGACCTACAAGGCTGGAGGGAACCAGTGAGTTATACGGTTTCAAGTGTGAGAAAATGTTTTGTTTTGTTTTTAAATATGACATCACAACTTCTTATGTGAACAATCCAAATCTCCAGTACTGATTTTCACTACTAAAAACATCAGTTAGCAATTCAAGTGTTTTCTCTCTGATTTTATAAAGCATTTTTGAAGCCAGGATGACCTATATTTTCAATAGATAAATCGAAAATTATGGATTTACAAATATTTTGTGTATCTAAGGATATACTCAGTAAAGGCATTTAGATGCAAAATTAGTATTTTTCTAAACGTTAGCTGAGAGGAATTTTTTTTACATCCAGATTATAAATTCCTCAAATCAAGAGTTCATACTATGGAATCATTTAGAAACATTTATTTGTAGTAGCACTAGCAGATGCTGCGACAATGAACACTAGCGGTATTCATTCTGGTATTCCAATCATTCATACCAATTTTTATTATGAGCCCCCTAATACAGTGTTATGTACAGTGTCTCTGCCTCTCAATCTACACACACACGCTTCTCACATGTCTATGTCTTTTCTTGTTAGTAGAACTCTGTAATGGAAAGCATGTTATCAGCTCTGGAGTAAAAGACATTGGGGCTGGGAGGGAAGGGATTTTAGGTACACAGCTCTTGTTGATAATGAGAGCTTCACTGTTAGTAAATGTTTACTAAAGATAAGAACAAAATATATTTGTGGCATGAACTCCAGATAATATTTTACTTGCTCTTTGAGCAGGTAAGTAAAGCAAACACTGCATTCTATTATTTTTAGTAGTGAACTGAGCAATAATTTGCAGAGAGAAAGAAACTAAAAAAAAACCAAACAAGAAACCCTGAAAAAAAGAGCAACCTTGACTCTGCTCATTCCATGCTAAATGGTGCTATTTAGACAGGGGCTAAAGTAGGGGCAGGGCAGAGTCATATTTCCTCTGGGAATATTCAGAAAAAGACTGCTCAAAGTGCCTGTGATGACAGAGATTGCTCCTTTGTGTGTTCTTGATGTGCTTTAGGGTGGGTGGGGGAGGAGTCCCACTACTACTTCTTTCTTCCCCATCCTTTTTTTTAGTGTATTTCCTTGGAACTGCCAAGCACTGACTCTTTATTTTGTGTATCCATGACAAACAAAGACCATCTAAATGCAAGCATTATTTATCCTCCTAGATCCAAAACTACTTAAGACAGTTCTTTAAAAATATTGCAGTCTCCAGTTACTGTGTGTTTCCAGAGAATGCTCTGACACCTGTAGAGTCCCCATATCTTAGGTACCCTCATAGGTGGAGGAATATCAGACATGAGAGCCTTTTTCCTGTGGAGGAAGAAGGGCTAATTTATCATTGCCCTGATACCATCCATGCTGTCATGGAGTACTTGAAGACCAGGCGTGAGGCAGCTCAGCTTTTTCTGAAGCTAGTTTGCTTGTTTAAGCTGATCACAGCCTGACCCAGTTAGTCAGGGACTACATTGCTCAGGTGTCCATGAATATCAGGGAGTGGGGGGAATGTTCTCTTTTGTGCTATAACAACATCGGAATTAGAGATAAGTGATCTGCAAGGTATAGTTTCTAAATTGATATTAATCCTAATAATAGCCCTGGCAAAACCACCAGTGATGAACTCTGCCACTTTAAGTCTTTGGGGAGCCTTACCTCCTTGTTAGCTCTAGAGAGTCTTCATCTGCATCCGGCTGAGATAGCTGTCAGGGTCTCACACTGGGCAGACTTGTTTATTCAAGCATTTACCTGATTACTCACATGACAGTGATAAGGAGCATATTTGTTAGCAAACAGGTGTAACTCATCAATAATGGTAGCAGGAGGTCATTTGATGACATACTTGGACACACTGTGTGTTTGTTTAGTTTTAAAAGTACTCATCTGTCAGGGGAAGGGCAGCTAAAGATGTATGCTGCATAAATCAGAGGAAAGCCACTTCAACACGTCCCAAAATCCAACAGATTTAGCCCTGTACAAGCTACCAGGAAGAAAATTAACTCTGTCCTGGCCAAAACCAGGATACTGGGAAAGGGGATAGGACACACAACACACAACATAGCCAGTTGCAGCAGTGGGCAGCATGGGCTGGTCCTAGAGCTAGCACAGCTATGAGATACAGGGAGAAAAACATCGTGGTCTGGTGGAGGTGGCCAACACCTCAGATCTGGGCTGAGTTCAAACCTATGTTTTCTCAGTCATCTCTGAAGGCAAATAGGTTAGACTGTGTTTCTCTATGAAGTATGAAAACATCAAATTAATTATGGATGGTGGTGTCCTATCAGCTATTCCAGAATCATGACTCTATAATGACATATATTGTATCTATGATGAAAACAATCTCTCTAGACCTTTGGGCCCTTTTAATGTAAGTCATATTTGGTCTGCTTCCAAAACTGTCTTATTATCCTGATGGAGTGGACAACTCTTATTCTGCACTCTGCAGGGCTGATAGAAGTTACCACTTTGTTTTTGGTTTTGGTGGATTTTTGTGTGTTTTTTTTTTTTTTTCCTCTGTGAAGTAAGATTCCACTCATTTTCATTCCATGCCCAAAAAGCATAATGGCTTTGACTATGTATGACATATTTCTCATATATACTGACAGTCAAGTCTCACCCTGATTCTGTAGGCAGCTGCATATTCAGGATGCTCTTTCTGCTAAATGTCAAGGTACACCCTCTCTTCTACGTCAGTTTTAAGCAAAACCTATAATATTCTGAAATACCCTTTGGAGACCAAGCCTGGCATTGGCATTTGCAGATATAAAGAGGCTATCACAACGGTAATATTTATTTTAGTCTTGCATTTCTTTACAAAAATAAACTGAATCCTTCAATTTGAATACTAGAGTTTTGTCAATACATTCTTCTCCTTCTGAATTAGTATGTATTATTGCAAGGTAGGGCTGTGATGAGAATAATGAGGTACACACACTGATTTATTAACAATATATATGTATGTGTATGTATATGTACATGCCTTCGTGTAAAGGAAGGCCATGGAAACATTTTAGTGTCAGTGGTGTTTAAATGCAACAATGCAAAAATAATTAAACAGCGAGTAATAAGCAAAAATTACAAAGTAACAGATAAAGAGCATGTGCATGCAGGACAAAAGAAAAGAAAAAAATCACCATTACATTTTTGGTCATTATCTATTTTTTGCATTTTCCACTATGGTTTGTTATTTCAATTGTTCTACAGCAGGGACAAAATGAAGCTATCTTACTGTGTGATTATTTTGGAAGGATGGAAGTCCACAAAATTTAAGGATGATGAGTCTGTATCAAGATACAGTCATTTTTAGTATTTTATTTTAAAGATATCTTTTCAGCATCTCTCCATCTCCAAATTTCTCTCTCCCTTACTCCTGG
The DNA here is from genome assembly GCA_013401255.1 of Urocolius indicus. NCBI lineage: Eukaryota > Metazoa > Chordata > Aves > Coliiformes > Coliidae > Urocolius > Urocolius indicus. The sequence continues at coordinate 450,316 of WBNH01000853.1, forward strand.
CCCCCTGTAGTTCTAGAGAACTGTAACCTTACTATATTAAGTATGTTAAATCTGATAAGAAGAAAGAGTGTTTCAGAGTTTGAGACATTTTCCAGCAGACATACATTTTAATAGGTTACAATTAAAATGTTTAACAAAAGAACCTTGAAGGAAATACTTTTACTGTTTGTGCTGCTTTCCTTAAAAGGAAGATACCTTTTTGCTTAAATAATTCCTTTTAAAAATTTCTTTTTTAAAGTCAACTGTCAAGTTTCCTACCAAAGTTAAAATTGCTGAAAAAAAAAAAAGACTCATTTTCATTTGAGTCTTTTAAGTTTTTAACCGTGTATTTAAGAAGCCCTCTTCAGGGCATGTAGTTATGAATATGCATACATATATATAGAGAGAGAGAGAAAAAGAAAGAGAGAGAGGGAGAGAACTGTAACTTGATAAATGATCCTATTCAGATTTGTAAAGAAAATTATATTATTTTCGTATTCATGAAGTCCATAAATGTGTTCAGAATAATTAAGAGAGCTGCAGTAAGCAATTCACCATTGATTAACAATGTGGTACGCCAGCATCTCCTTTTTCCCACTGGGGAAGGGTCAAAAACTCCCTGCCATTCTTTCATTCGCTTAGTTATGGGAGGGGAAAGCCAGACTCCAAACTACCAGGGCTAAGATATATGACACAGTTGTTTTAGCTGAGTGAGACCACCAACCAAGAAAAGGAAAAAACAGTGAGACTGGAATAAAATTAGTGTATTTAACTGTTTAATCTTTTCTTCTTGTCATAAAATTTTATAAGCTTTTCCTAAGCTGGGGGATTCCACTCCTTCATCTTTCTGCTTTGGAAAACATTTAAAAAAAATCCAAAAAACAGATGAACTACCTTGCCAGGTGTTTATATTTTTTTCTCACAATTCTTCTGATTTCCTGAATTTAAATGATTGGTGCTAGGCTTTCAATATGAAAGCAGATAGTGTATACATTAAGTAGAGCAATTAGCACACTTCTGAAAATGACTTGCTTCTTCCTTGCTCAGTCCTTGCATATGCATGTTTGTGCACCTTGCAGCAACAGAAGGTTTGTCAGAAAGAGTCATGATTGAGCCAGGAAATGGCAAGCAATGAAGAAAATTTGAGGGAAAAAAAGATGAGCAGAAAGACACAAACAATAAGAAACCAAAAAAAAAAGAGAGAAAAAGTAGATATGCATGGATATTGCAATTCAAATGACACCAAATAAACTGTTTGTATTTGTTGTAGTTTTCTCATCTTTTTGCTTGGAGAAAATTTACAGAGTAAAGTCAGCAGCTTTCACATCACTCTTCTCTGAAGTGCAATTCAAATTCTTTTAAATTCTCTCGTCTTGAGCTGTAATTAGAAAATGAACTGGGATACTGAAGACATCCTGGTTGCTAACTTCACAGTCAATGTAAAATTCTTTTTATCAGGAGTGGATGTAATTGCTTCTAGCCCTGAACAAACCTCAGGGATACTATTGCCAAGTTCATTCAATTTCATGAAACTCAACAGTACCACAGCTGAGAAAACCTTATCACTCATCAAATATCTGTGCACAAATCCAAAGCATTCACTCTGAAGAGTTGATGCATTCACTCAGAAGTCATTGGTGTTGTTTCGTTTAGTTGTGTCTGAAATGTGGAGTATCATTTTCTTCATTTAGCAAATATGATGGCTGGAATAGATTGCTTTATTTACAATGCGCAGAGATTAATTTTTTTCTTCGTCTTGAGACCTAATTTAAAGGTCTCTTTTTCATTCAATTCTCAATTTACTTGTGTTTTGAACAGCAGATTGAAGACTCATGATGTTAATGCATAAAAATCTTAATCTTGAATTAAAATCTTCTTCTCATTTTGGGTTTTCTCACAGAGTAACCAAGAAAAGCCTAAAAAATGAGAACGAGTTCGGGATTTCTGTCTTGCTGTTACTGGAATGGAAAATACTATAGAGATAATTTGCTTAGTCCCACCTTGCTACAGCAACCCAAGCTCTCTAGCAGCTGATCACTCTCTGAGAAGACTGTTTACTTGCCGTCAGATGGCTTAGATATGAGATAAAAACAAGAGAACACACAAGTTTCAATAGTAATTCCCTTGACTCTAACACCCATACCTGCTGTGCAGAGAGCCCGTGCACCAAAACCAGAATTCAATGATACTTATTTTACTATGAAACAATTGTCACATTTACAACATTTGCCAGGTGATAAAGGAAAACAAAACAAAAGCTGTAATTCAAACTAGATTGTCCACAGACAAAATTGCAACTATTCCAAGTAGATATTGTAGCATAAACTACAGCGCAACAGTTATTCTGGCCAGTGCCATTATGGGAAAGAAGTTACCAAAAATGCAGCAGAAGAGGCAATGAAGATGCTGCGGACAGGGTGGCAGTGGAAAATTACATTGACTCTTATGATTTAACTAAATATTCACATCATCTTCAGTTCCCAGAGGCTGTGTGCCAAAAAGCCTTTTTCAGTATTATCTGGTTTAATGCAAAGTATTACAACTATATACAATCCTTTTATTGGCATTGGTCTTACACTTTTACAGATACAGCAAATTACTACTAAAGAGTTAAATATAGAAGGATTTAGCTCACCAAGGAAATTGTCCTGGGCTTGACAGTCCTTCAGAGTATGCTGTAATTGAGAGTAATGATGTATTGTAAAAGCAATAATTCTTAGTCTGCAAATCTTTTCTTTCTCAAAAATTTAGGGACAACTGAAATAAAAAAAACCTGAGATTCATAAATATCTTAACTCCACTATTTAAGTACAAAATATTTTTTTCACATCTCAGACAAAGACTTTACTTTTTAAAAGTGTAATTCCAAGGTAACTAGTTGAAAACAATCTTTTTTTTTTTTTTTTCTTCTCTACAGTCTCTCACCTGGTGTTTGTGAACATTTTTAGATAGGTACATACCTTTAAATAGTCAATTGCAAAATCATTCCTTTCTACTGAAACAAGCCACCCCTTGTGTGCAGCTCAGACTATCCTACATGCAAGAGTAGAAGGTAGCAGAAGCATCGGATGTGCATTTTCTGCAAAAGGATAGATATGCATGTAACAGTCAGCATTCAAAGAAATCAGTTAGCTAGCTACACACATCCTTCTTGCCAGACAAAAGTTCTCACCCATCCAATTTTTAAAACGTAATCATGATCCTATATTTTACTTATCCTGATGGTCGCTTTAGATGCTTGAGATTTCTGCTCTATCAGAATGCTGTTTCTTAACTTGATCAGTATAGAAAACTGCCATTAACATTTTTACTTTTGGAAAGAAGGCTCCAGAGTTTTTGATAGCCACCAGAAACTAGGATTTCAATTTTATAACTCATGAAGGTGATAGCTCTAGCAGCACACTGCCTCTTATTGTAGTGTTCCAAATTGACTCAAAAAACTTGTTTGGCTGAAGTCCCAACCCATTGTTCTTTCTTATCTTTCCAATAGTCAGTGCAATTTTTAATTACATGAAAACAGAAAAACAGATTGAATACTTTCCTTTTAATTCTGTAGGTCTCTTCGTCCAAAAAAGACCTGCAAGCCCTCAACAACATAGTTCCTTCAAGAAAGGAACTATGCAAACAACATAAGGAAAATTCTCCCAGTAGTATAGTAAACTAGTGGTGATTGTTTAGCTCAGATCTTCCAAGGCAAACCTTAAGATGATACCAATCTGAACGTGAAATTGTCTCTTAGTGGAATTGATTAAACTTCTATAATTTCATTTATAATTAAGCATCAAAAAGCAACTAGCATACTATCAAAAATCATTCATCGGAAAGGATGAATTAGTTGAGGCAAGAAATGAATGTTTCAGTACAAAGTGATTGATTTCTAAGAATGTATTTCAATTATTTTAGAGAATCACAGTATAAATGTCTCCTCTCTATCCGAATAGTTACTGAGATTTTTTTAATACTCATTAGAAAGAAGTAGGTGCTTCTGAGATATTTTATGCCAGACACTAAATTTTTGTGCCAAAGTAAATATGTAAAATACATTGAATAATTTGTGTCCAGGACGTGACTCTTTCTATTGTATATTTCATTAAGTTTATGTGGCAAAGTTTTGGCAGCAACAGGGCATCATCACTGAAGTTCAGCAGAAAGTAAAATTCTCTGAAAGCCAAGAAAGATAAATCTCACCTATTATGTCTACTAGCTTTGTGGATATGTGGAAGGTGAGAATGTCTATTCCTTCTCTGTTACCTGCAAAGAAGATAGGCACAACTGGAATTAGATATCATAGGAACTTTTCCCACCCGAATGACAACAGGCACAGCACTGTCTCACTGGCTGGGGAATCTACCAGAGCTCTCAGCTGTTGCACACTGCAGAATCCACTTACTGATTTGTTCGACCTATGTGTGGATGAGTTTCAGGATTAATTTTTTCTCACGTTGTCCCAAAAGAGAGGATATTTTTAAAAGCTTAACCCATCTTCATGTGTGTTATGTGTATAAACAAAATAATAATTTACATATGCATAGCTATATTTATGCATTTTCTATTTACCTATAATGAAGTCACTATTTTTCTAGCGAAAATGACTGCTAGGTCATATTTAATACTGTTTCTAGTCATATAAAACATAATAATTCACCATTTCCAATTTCAATGATTTTAACAAAGTACATTGACACAGAAATATTTTACTAAAAGAAAAATTCATAGCTCATGCTAATGTTTTCAAACAGTTTTCAGGAAATATTTTTAAAGTTTTGTTTTTTTTTTTCTTTTTTGCATTGAAGGTGCTCACATGAAATATGCCTGTGATATTTTTTTTTGTGAGGGGCCTTTATATGTTCTGGCTTTTTCCCATTTTTTTCTGTTCTCTTTGCACTATTGATCATCTATTGAAGATATTCCTATCTTGCAGTGGAGTATGAAGTGAAGAAAGAAATAAAGCAATAACTGATGGTCTCTAACTTTTCAGAACTCTGTTAACTTTTGGAAAGATAATTTGGCCAATTTACAGTGTTTTGGTTTCATTTTTTTTGTCTTTTACATAACTTTTTTTGTAATAAAAGGAAGCTTATGTACATCTGAGAGTGGTTAAACTCAACAAAAAAGAGAAATGAGACAGGAGAACCATCACAACTTAACAAGAACACAGTTGAATACAGTTCTTTGATGGCAACCTGAAAGTAATTTAAAAAAAAGAAAAAAGAGAATAATTAAATACAACAATTTAAACCTCTTCTAACTCGAAATTAACTTGTAAAAAGGAGAAAAATTCATCAGGAAAGTACAGAGTCACAGAGGTCAATTATTCAGCACTCTTGCAGAAGAGACCATTGTGGCAATGCAAGTAGTTTTGCTGACTGCGGCAAAACATCACTCAGTTCAGTATTTCATGGATGAGGTCAGGTTTAAATTTAGCTTTAGAGTCTTCACAAGGAGAAAGAAGATGAAGCTTCCAGACATTTTCTAGGACATTGCTGGCCATTTTGCTCAGCTGCCTGTTCTCTTTTGCAGAGGGCAAGTGACTTTTAACAAGTTGTTACTTCTTGCCTGGTTTATTTGAAGAGAACGTGCTCAAAAAAGCACACTGTTACTAATTTGCTTTTGGGGAATGACTGGAAAAATCTATTCTCTTCACCGACTTCATACTTTTCTGGCGTGGTATTGTATTACTGGAGCAATGCTTGGGGGAAGCTCACACAGGGGTGATGAACTGCAGGATGGAAAATTGCTGTGGGATCTATTTGAAAAAAAAACAAACCCACAAACTTGTATGTTTTAAGATAATTATCTGCTGAATGCCCATCTTAGTCTGGGCATTAAGGGCATTCAGAACATAATTAAAACCTTGATTGATTCACTGTTTTCCCCTTCACAGTTTATAATAAACATCAACACATTTTTTATAATAATCATCTGCAATTAGTGAATGGAGTTTTGAGTGTGACTTTGACATTTGTCTGTTATAGTTGTCCATTTTCATACACCTGTTCATAGAGTTTAGTTACTGTCAAAGGCAAGAAAATATAATTAGTGCTATTTTCATTGATGGAAAAGAGAAGTGACCTTATTACATAAAGCCAAATAAATTTATCTACCAGGTGAAAATCATTCCACGTCTTAGAGCAGATTTTTTAAGCATAGGGTTTCCTACTGGTCTTAGATGTTGAGGAGGAAAAGGGTGGGAGGAAGCAGAAGTGTTTGTTTTTTTATGTTTTGTTCCTTTTTTAAGTAGCAATTTTTATATAACTACATAGCAAAAATGTTTTCCTTGCCCTGAGCATTCTTTGCCGTAAACCTTTTTTTTGTTTGGTTGGTTGGTTTTGTTTGTTTGGCGGTTGTTGTAATTATTTTGAAAGTAAATTCTGCAAAAAAAGAGTTATGGAAAGTCTGGAGGATAATTTTCCTTTGAGAGGCCATTGTCAATCAACTCCAACTCCCCATTGCTAAAAGACTGTGTAAAACTCTGTCTCCCTAGAAGATCATTAGCAATAACTTTGCTGAGCCAAAGTGTCTAGAGTTATGGACTAAGACATACTTCACCTTAGTCATTCTGAGTAAATTCTGCATCAGTGCTGCACAGGGCAGGGACAATGGTAAGTCACTGGTTCAGGATCTTTGCCGTACAACTGGAATTGTAGTTTCTGTCCTGCCCATGTGATGACATGGCACGTCTTTCCCACGTTAGGATAGGCCTCTGCTGGAGGAAATAATTTTCCACTTTTAGTCAGATGCAGGAATGCTGCTCCTAGATGAATTTGAATTACCTGAAGAGAAAAGGGAGTAGCTGGCAGCTTTCAGAGGCTATTGATGCAAGGTAAAAACAGGGAAAGAAAAAGACATCAAAGTCCTGATCTTGGAAAGTGGTGACTTCTTCCTATAAGTCATTGAATACTTCTAATTTACAGATCTATCTGCATGGATAGTTACACATTCCTTGCAACACTCTCTCAGAGTTGACACTAATTAGCATTCAACTGACGTTTGTAAAGTTTTGCAATAGCTGCAGTATTTCTCATTTGCAGACTGGAAACTGAGGCCCTGTAAGAAACGGGACTGGATATATACAGGAATACAGGTCTAAAACCCACACCTCTGTGCACCTCTGCATGTTTAATAAGAGCCTCTCCCAGAGTAAGTTACTCACAATTTGTAGAGTTTGTTCCTGTCAGTCTGATGAACACAGGGTTCTCTCAAGGGGTCACAAGCAATCTTACTTCTTTGGGCCTAAGCTTCTTCTTTTCTGTTACTGTAATATACAGCCATGGCATAAAAAAATGAAATATGATTGAAAAGAATGACTTTGAACTACATATGTTCAGCATTTGCCAATACTTAAAGTGTATAGGGAATCAGCTGGAAGAAGGCTAGAAAATCAAGTCTCATGCAAAGCTATAGAAAAACATTTAAATACCAAGAACAAAAAAAAAAAAAGAAAAAGAAAACAGCTTTCTTTTCTTTTTTGGTGGGATTTTTTCTTTGCCAGTCTTGGACCATTTCCATATAAAGTTATTAGGATTATAACCTGTGTGGAAGTGTCAAAATGCTTTTTATTGCAAGCCTGTTTTATATAAGGCTGTTACATTTTCCACTAATTGTGAGAGATTCCGCCTCTGCAAAATGAGGATATGATTAGCTGATGTGAAAGATACAATGCAAGCAAACACATCAAGTCCCTCAAACTGACTTCACATCAGTATTAACACTGGCTGTGTGCAAATCAGCTTTCATTTGCCATTTTCTCACATTTGAACATTTTCCTATTTTTTAGATTAACACATATTTTTGGAAGTTTCATTTTTTATTGCTTCTAAGCTGTTTAAAGCTTTTCTAACGTTGCATGCAGTGGGCAAAAAACCGCACTACTTCCACTATTGTTTGGTGGCACTGGCTGATGATGAGGAGTCCTGGTTACATTCTGTCCCAGAGATGGCTGTTAACAGCATGAACTCTTTACAGCGAAACTGCATGACAACATCCAGTGTAGATTTAAGGCTTGAAGCCTCTAATACATTAGGTTCACAACACTCTTCTACCTTAATCAATACTTACAGAATCTCAGGAGACTGCCAGAGTAGCTATTGCTCATTATTAAATTTACTAGATGAATCATACTACTTAATGTAAACTGGAATGAAATTCTATTAAATGGGAATGTACAACCTCCATAGGTTTTAATCCAACATTTTTTAAGTCAACAAGAGTTTCTTGGATGATTTGTCCTTTTTCCTCTTATGGATGTTTGCTGTCTAAATCAAAAACTCATGAGCCACAGAGAAACATATCTTTGCAAAATTAAGCTTTCCAAGAAAATGTTAACTCTTTGCTAAAACATAGGAAATATTTCACATCTAAGATTTATTAATAGGAGTGGACTTTTCTTCCAAATTACATCATATTTGTCAAATTAGCGATAACTTTTTTTTTTCAGAGGCAAGTTAGATCAATTTATGTTTCTGTTTAAACTCTGTATTCCATCTTAGCAAAGGCAAATGGTAGGCATTTAATCTCTCATTTTGTTTTCAAGTAATAACACTTCCAACTGGCCTTCTGAAGAATTTTAACAAAGCTAGGATTCAGTAATTGCATACTTAGTACTTACTTGTGCTTAAACAATACTGCTAACCTATAGACCATCAGCCTCTGTTTCTGTATTTCCCTCTGAAATCTCAGAAAAGACTGGGCCTTTGTATAGCTGCGTTGCCAGTAAAGATGATCACATATCTCCAGGTATCAGGAGAAGGAGGAGATGAGCTAAGAGGAAATGAAAGGATTTGTTTTTGGATAGGTTGTCATTAGAACAGTTAGTTGTAATAGTATCAGGGCCCAGCCCTGCAAATACAGCCATGAAGAAAAGCCCTTTGAACCCATGTTACTACCAAAAAGATTCCAGCCAGGTATAAAATACAAATTATAAGAGGGTTGGAATTACTATGACTTATGTTTACATTTTACTTTAGCAGAGAGTCCTCACAGCCAACAAACATTGATGATTTAAAATAAATTACTATTTGAATCTTTGTTTTTTACTAGGGAAGAATTCAAGAAGAAAAGAGTAAATTAAAAAAGAAAAAAATCCTTAGAGTAGTTTACTCATCTTTATGAAATTAAGTTGAGTTCCTGTATAGGCAAGTGAACAATTTCTATTATACACCAGGAGGTCATCACATGGCATGACTGGTACCACCAGATGACAGACATGATAATGTCTGATGACAGACATTCTAATAATTAGCTTTTTCTTTGTCTTTGTGAAGCCATCTTTGTAGATTCATAGCATCTTTTCCTTGCTCTTCTCGTTTTCCTCTCATTAACATTTCAATCAACTGTACTTTTCATTGGACACTAAACTGAGAACATGGGGAATTAATATTTTTAATGTCTTTTTAACAGGAAAAGAATGTATTCTGGATGACCGTGAGCTATCTGTTATCTTTTGTTGTTGCTATAATTGAAATTGCACAGTATGGTACAGAGATGTATGATTTTCTTCCTCTGAAGGAGCTATGTTTGCTTTGTGTTTTTTTTTTTTCTTTGTTAGGACCAACAAAATCAATCTTAAAAGGAAGTTCAACACCAACCAGCACTGAGAATTCAAGAAGAAAGATGAATACTCAGCTGTGGAAAGAACAGAAAATTGTAAAGCAAATGATCAGGAGTCTGAGATTTTAGGTGTAGCATATGGGTATTTTTAAAGAGAGAAATCATAAATAAATTGCTAATTTATTCAAATTGACTCAATAGGAGTCTTGGCAAGATAGGTCAAGGTGGATTTTCTGTTAGAAAAGATATTCTGAAATTCTCAGTGGAACAAATTCCACAGAAAATTCACATTAGACAACTGAAACACAATGGGGAAGGGACTATGGCACAATTATCAGAGAACAGTGAAACATCTCTTAGTTTTCTACCCTACTAATTCAAATGTGTATTTCTCAAAACAAAAGTTTGAATTGTTTAAAATAAGTCAGTAATTTAAATCTGCCAAAAAAAGAAATGCAGAACCCTGACTTAATCAGTGATTGCAGTTATAATAACTGCATACATATAAGAGATATAGCACATATTAAGAACACTATGAAGGAGGCTATGGAAAACCTTTGTGTTAATTAAATGATTGTAGGACTGTTGGTTAATTTTAAAATAATAGTAGGAATAGCAGTTTTCCTTTGGCAAAAGATGGCTTACTGAAGGGGTTAAGAATGTGAAAGATCAGTAAAATGCTAAAGCAAATGTACATGCTTCTCTTTCTGTTTGACTGTTCCAGAACAACTATATGAAGAATATGATGAGTGGTAAATAAAATGAAGTACAGAGTCCTTAAGGAGCATGTGGAATTCATTGCCATGGGAAGCTGTAAAGTGGTTGTAAGGTGGTTGTATTTAAAAGAGGATTATTTTACAGGCAATAACATTGAGCTAAATTGTATGGAGCAATGAAGCAACATTCTTCATAAGACCCCTGAGGCTGACTCAGCATTTTGAGCTATGGCAGTGGAGCATTTCATGATGGTGGAGAGGAGTCAAAGTGTACACAGAGATGACACAACAAAAAGCTAAACAAACAACAAGAAAAAGCCTAGAAGAGTGGAGAAGTAGGAAGATAGCGTAATAAAACTACAGCTTGTCCAAATTCAACTGAGCTTCTCTCCACATTCATCTGTTCTCTCCATCTTGTTAACTGACTCAAAACTGCAAAGATATTTGGCCAATAGGAAATTAAGCCAAGGAGCCAAGATGGAAGCCTGTTTGGTTGCGTCTTGGCATGGTAACTGAGATTTGGACTGGGAATATATTACTGATACATTGTGATATTTTATAAATATTTTTTGGGTTTTTTTTTGTCATTTGCAATTTTGAACTAAATTACATTTTTCTGAAAAAGATGTGAAAGTGTCCACTTGGGAAATGGGGTGTGGGAGGGCAGCTTGGAGAAGGCATGTATGTGGGAGGAGGAAACTATGTGGACACTAACAGAGAGGTGAATCTGCTAAAAGCCTCTCAGAAAAGTTGTCTTCATCTCCTCTGGGAAATGTTTTCCTGCACTTTTCTCAGCAGGTTGCTGCTCTGTTTTATCCTCCACCTCCTCCTTCTGCTCAGGCTTAGGGGCTGTAAATCTCTGCTTTGGCTGCTCTTCCAAGTCTCAGCCCCATAGCTTCTTCTTAATAACCTATTTGATCGCCCTTGCTCTTTCTGGCTAACTTCACATACTAAGTGAACGTATGTGGGTGAGGGGAGAAGCAAAATTTATCCAGCAAAGGAACTGGAAAAATCTTAAATGGACCTTTGAATTTGGTAGACAGAATCATAGAGAGTCAGAAAAGAGATTTGTCTGAGACGGTGTGTGTGAGGAAGACATTTAATTATAAGCAGGCTTTCTATTGTGTTTTATTGCCAAAACAGCTGTAGTAATTGTAACTGTAAGTAGGCATGCTTCCTCAAGAAAACTAAACTAAGAATTGCTGGCTAAAGAGTTGCAGCATGTTCCATGTGGTGTATAAGGTTAAGGGGGAAAAATCTAATAACTAAACAGATTTGCTAAGAATGTGCTAATTTGCTTTCACTTTGAAAAATAGTGCTGTAAGCTCTAAAGCTGCTAAATATATGGACATAGGGAAATAAAACTTTGAAATGCATAATTGTATTCTTAATTACCTAAATTAAACCATCTATTTTTAACATTTACCTCTGTCAAGATTTTCTCAGATATCTTCTCATGAAAAATACAGTAGTAAGGTAGTATGATATATGCTACCACCTAAATATCTATTTAGGTGAGAGAGATCATCTTAATTTCTGTTTGAACAAAAGTGAGTTTTACATCCACACATTGCCTGTAAGTAATTTGGGAGATAGGGGGTTAAAAATTCATATGGAGAAAGTTGCACATGCCTTATTCCCACTTACAAAAAACGGAGCTATTTTAATGTTTTGGCATATGGAGTTATTGTAGCTCACTGAAAAAAAAAAAAATCCACTCAGCCCTGTGTTAGATACCAGATCTCTCTTCCTATTACGTAATGTGGAGAAATATACATACACAGTACAGTTATTTTAAATACAAAGTTTAGCCAGAATTATTGTAGCTTATATGGAAATTGAGAGTCTGAGGAGTTTTAAGAGTTTCAAAGTTCTGTGGCTGATGGAAAAGCTCAATGTATTCTGAACCTATTTGCAGCTGGGGGATCTGCAGGAACTGGAAGAGACAGAACACAGTGAAAATGCAAACCGACAACATAAAAATATAGGCAAACTCTTTGTGATCTTCTTTGGCACTGATGTGTAAGGCTAATAACAGCAGCTTCACTTCACTCTTTTCCTGTCCTTAACTAAGAACAGATCCAGATACTCTAAGAACGTCACCACAGGGAAGCAGGAAAAGGAAGGGTGAGTTAAACATAAAGTGTTTGTGCTGAGAGAGTGCTGGGTCAAACTGCAAAGCTATGTGGGGGAGTAGTGAACTGGGCTCAGGTGGGCTGGTGGAGCTTTGCTCTTGCAACACTCCTACTGCTTCTGTGACTTTTCTGGGAACAACCCATCTGTCCCTTAACACAAAATACTTCTGAAGAGTTTTACTTTACTTGAAGTCCCAAGTCAGCCTCTGTTTAAACAAGCTGCAGAGGTTTTCCAATCCTGAATGAGAAGTCAAAACTAGGCTCTGAGAGGGCCTTGCTCAGGTTGGTGTGCGAGATATGACTCTTAGAAGCTTGCCCTTTCTAACCCAAATTTGTAGGATGCTAACATCTAGCCAGATTCACATGGTTAATATATGTACATATGCCACACTGCCAGTATTTTCTGATTTATTAGGAAGTTCTTAAAGAGTGGATATGCAATGCAATATTTAGTCTCTCCTAGACAGCTGATGACTATGGGGCTAGTAACTCATTTGTCAAACTTATATCCAGATATTCTGAACTACAGCCTGGAATTAATCTTGGTCCTTAAACATGTATACATCCTTCCCTTCACAGCTAGATACCCCAGGAGTACCCTCTCGTATACAGCACAATACCCATTTTTCTGGGATTTCAACCATTCACATTGTTTCTAGGCTGTAATGGTATGAGGACATAGCTGGCACTGTGGGGCCCAGGCTGTTTCTGGTCCATACATACAATTACCATTTTCTCATCTTTGCAAATCTTAGGCACTACTGAATTTTAAATGCAAATGACAACACAAAAATCCTCTTTACTCAAAATGAGTTGATATTATCACACTTCCCATTGTCCCAAGATGTTTCATGCCAGAGGTGAATATCTTTACACATTTAGGGGGTGCTAACATATGGCAGGTTTCACTGTGTTGGGAACAGTGCCCTTGACACTGTTCAAGTGTTCACAAAAAGCGAGCAGGAACTGAAACCTTCCATCACCCGTCTTGAGATTTTTCCTCTATGAGTTTGTGAAATCTGTGAATACCTCCTGTGGTCGAGAAGTTGGATTATTTTCTAAATCATGTGATCTCCTATCAGTCCTCACTCCATAAAGACCATCTCTTAATTCTGCCACAATATGGATTGAGATAAGGTTGATTTAGGCCATCAATCTACTCCTTTGTAAGATAGTTGTAAGCTGTTTGGGTCATGTATTTTGCAATTTTATTTTCTCCGTAAAAGACTTTGATTTTTATACAAACTATTTTCCCTACTAATAACAGTGACTCGTTTTTTGGTTAGCCTGTGGCTGGTGTCAGTAAAATTTTGAAAATCATATATACAGGGAAATGAACAAGTAAAGACAAATCCATTCAGGAAAATTAAAAACATGATAGTAGTTACAGAGCAACACATATCATCCAGTATTGCATAAGAGAAACTGGTTTCAGTTTTTCTTGTAGAGTTTATAATTCACTATGAAAACGTCTAGTGGAAAGTATTTTTATTTGACCACAACAGCCCAGTGGCTGAATTTTGTGCAGAGAAATAAGTAAAGATTTTTCTCAAATGATGTCAGCATTCATTATTTGAAGTTATCATCTTCCACTCTGTTCTCATTCCACACTGACTCATGAAAGTTTTTAAGAGAAATACTGTATATTTAGCTGTTAAGTATGAAAGTAAAATCAATTCCCTGATTACAAATGCAGTCTATTTATGATTTTTTTTCCTTTCCTCATGGTATAGTCTCCCTCGTGATCATTATCTGTTAATCCATACTTACCTTCTCCATTTTTTTGTTTATTCGCTTCCCTTTGTGCTTTCTCTTCTTTCCTTGGTAAGTTTTTGTTTCGTTTTGATTTTTTACAGGATAATACATTTTCTTCTTTTTTGCTTTTGCTTTTTCTTGACTGTTTTCTTGTTCTCTGATCAATTCCCTTTATATTGATTTTTTTGGTAACATAACTGTAGTGATTTCTTTATAAACTGGACATAGCACATATCTGTCTGGACTAAGCATCACCTTGTCAGGTATAGAAGCTCTGCTGCACTTCACCAGAATTTACTCTGTTCTGATTTATATATTTTGTGCTCACCAAAATTAATTTTTGGTATTTAATGAGAATGTGGGTCTATTGTATATGACAATTCCTAAAAAACAGTAAAAAAGCCTCAATTCTGATTCATTTGCTTTTGATGTAATTTACATAGTACATGAGTGCTGAACTGATGAGAGAGTCTCTGGCAGGCTTTTAGTCTACAAGGTAGTAGACCTTGTACATGTAAGAAAGCTTGCATATGGCCACACAGATCTGGACTACTGTAGGGTTTATGGGTGTGGATGTGGCCAGGCTGTGCTAGCTGAGTCAGGGAATGGGTTTGCATGCCTTCAGTTTGCTAGAAAATATGGAGACTGTGAGCAAGTATCCCCACTGAAATGAGTGTTGCAGAGCCTGAGTGCCGCTTGGAGATATGCGTGAGGAAAAATACTGTGATCAGTTCCTGCAAGAGACAGCACCCACACGTGAAGTAGCTGACCCCTTTACAACCAGTCTGACTCCCAGGAAGAGCATTTCAGAACTCATCACATTACTAGGACTAGGGCCGCAGTCCACACCTGTGCAGCTCTTCCCTATATTTTTCAATGCAAAAATGCAACGCCTAGTATACTAGGACTGCTTGCCTCAGCATGCACCTTTCTGTTGACCTCTGAGTCTTCTTTCAGTCACAGCTCTTGAAGCATTTCTTTGAAACATTTCAGGACTGGGGTTTGTTCCTATGTCTTTTATCAGACTTCTGTGACTCATTGCATATTCATCTCCTCAATGTGTACCAATAGGGTATATGTTATAGGCATCAATTAAAAGCTGATCAGGTATAGTAGCTTCCTTAGGCAGTTGTCCATTTTTAGGAAGTAAAGTTATGTTATAAACACTGGTAAAGGGTATCTGCTCCCAGTAAAAGACAGCTTCTCAGGAGCATGGTAAGCACTTGCAGAACAAAAGGAGCATAAGGAAATTTATCAAGAAAGGCAGGAGAAGCATATGGAATATTGAACCTGTATTTTGATTTATTTTTACTTCATTTACATTAAAGAGAGGTAAACTTTAATAAAATGACTCATCAGCCTAACAGACTGAACCTTTTGTTTAACAACTGAGAACATACCAGCTAGTGTGAGCACTTCAAGATCTTTTTATATGTCTCTGACAGAGAACCATGAACCTCATGGATTTCTTTTAAAAAAAGGCAAGATCTCTTCTATATCTATGCCAGTTCAAGCGTGGCCTTGTCTCTGTGCCATGGTTTTCTGGCATATATCCAATTTGAGGTCAATGAATCATTCCATTTGTTTTAGGTGCTTTCTTGTACAAAGTAAAGAAACCAATATTGTCCTTGTTAACTGGTCTGCATTGCTGAATAGTCTCAGAGCTGCAACATTATTTTCTAGCACCTATTGATGCATCCAGAGTATCCACAAAACAGGAGAATAATCTTATTCTAGAAAACTTGCTTGCTTAATGGAAATCTTGGAATAGAAACAAATGCACTTACTTATTGATCTAAACTTATAAGACGAAAAGTGACCAAATTTTATATTTAGATTTAGGAAGGAAGGAAGTGGGGATCTGTGACTTGAAAAGGCTGTTGAGTACTATCCAAAATAAGGCAATTCTAGACTACAATTAACAAAATTATGAACAATGTTAGTTGTTCACTTAGTTTGTCTATTATTTTCTCTTTATTGTTTTGACTTCTAGATCTTAATGTCTTTCTGCCTAGATCTGACTCGAAGTCTCTTTGTCTGCTTCCAGTTTATCTGCATTTTCAGACGTATAATTAAATGCCATATTGATCTTAGTGTGATTGCAAACATGACAGAAACGATAAGAATCCTACAGTTATAACTTATCATAAAATATATTTAAATGTTATAACATATCCCCTTATAGTCTAGTTAAACTCTACAGTTTTATGACAGATTTAGAGTAATTACATTTATTAATTAGGAAAAGCACTGTTACATTATCCAGGAGTAAAGATAGATAACGTCAATCTGAGAAAAGAGATATTTTGCTCCATGTTGCCTATAGAGAAATGTTTTATAGATAAATGTTTTATATTTATTACAAGCAAAAGTATGTTAATTCATTATTATTTACCCATTACTAGTTTTAGAATCATTATTTAGATCATTGCCTTTCTGCTTCTCAGCAGTCTGATGCACATTGCTATTATTCTCCACTGGCTAAAGCAGCACTCTTTTCTGAAGATTTTACACACCTTAGAGAAAGATGTCAGTAGTGTTAGTTACTTATGCTATACTGTTGCATAGACTTTAGCTTGTTCCAGGAGTGCAAGAAAATGCTTATATCAAGAGCAGAAATATTCTTTTTTCTTGACTTCTTGCAATAAACTTTCCACTGCAAAATGGCAATATTACTGCAAGCAGTGAAATCTGTTCTCATCATTCAGTCATCCCTAGTGCTCCATACGACCTGGAGGTTCTCAGTGCTGGAGACTGAGACATGTCATTAGTTTGTAATGACAGGAGATTATGTTCTATTATGTAAACATTTTTTTTCCATCCATTGCCTAGATGAGTTCCTATGTGACTTGATGTAGGTTGACCTGCTTTAACAGGAGAGTCGACTAAATGATCTCTAGAGGTCCCTTCCAACCCCTACCGTTCTATGATTCTATGATTTTGTAGCAGCTTTATATCCTACAGACCTTCCAAAGTCTAGCTTCTGATGTGTACTAGGTCAACCTCTATAGCCTTTTTGTAAGGACCAACCACTGCAGCAATTGTAATTTCTTGAAATGTTAGGAAATAACAGAAAAACTTTAAATCACCAGACAGAGAATGGAATTAAACTAACAAGCAGTAATACGTGTAACAATAAAACATTTCATAAGCACATTAGCAGCAAGTGGAGAATGAAGAAAACAATGAGTTCATTATTCAAGGGAACAAGAATAACAGTTGCAAAGAGGCAAAAATATTTAAAGCCGTTTTGCTTCGGTTGGATAACATGATCCTCATTTGCACTCAAAGGGTAAGAATTCAAGTCAGCATAAAGAAAAAAAAGAGAACCTAGATAAATTGTTTGTTTATCTAGTTTTAGACATCTACAGGGTGGAAATCTATATTTGCATAAACAGTGGAAAGAAATCAGCACCTTGATGATGAGATTCATCAAACTGATTCCTATAAACTACAGAATTGTGGATAAAATGCAGATAAATGTCATCAAAGACTACTGCAAAATACTTTATCAATGTTCAGTCATCAACAATGCAAATACAAGATAAGCACCACCAATATCCTACATTTATGAAAACAACGAAACAGACCAAAATCCCAACAGGTATCACCCAACACGCAAAAGGGACTGCAGCTTGTCAAATGAGTGAAATGATGCTTCTGGTACATTAAGCACAAATATAACTTCACATTTTTCCAGACTGAGATGTCAACCACAGTACCATTTCCTTGCATGGGCATGAGGAGAAGTTGGTATGAGACTGATTTGTCAGAGCAATTTGGATATCCCCATTCTGCATCATTCATCTCATACGACAGAGAAAGCATTTTAAGGCCTTTGGAAAAATGGCAACTAGTAGATGCCTAACACATACTCATCTTACAGTTTATAATTATAAGGCCCAATAGAGAAATAAAGCTTCAAGAAGCATTTAGCCAACCTACTGAATTCTCTAGATGGCTACAGGTAGCCTTGCCTTAATTGTGAGTTTTTGTTTGTGGATTATTTTTTTTTACCATTTCTTTGTCTTCACTCCTTGTATGAGAACACATTGGTGTCATATAAGACTGCAAGGCCTAGTTCCTGTTTTCTGTCCTGGGAGAAGTGAGGGAAACTTTCTCCTTTCTCCTTTTATAGGATGATTTCATTTACTAAAATTCTATTGAGCAACTGCATCAAAATGTAAATAATATTTTAACTCATTTCACTTCTCTGTGATCATATGTTTATTTTCTAGAGCTGCATGTTTGCTCCTAGAGCAAACACTAGTCTTAAAATCAGAGTAATCTAGTTTGAATGCAGAAATATATTTTCATTCAAATTTTTCTCCCATCTTCCTAATTCCCAACTCCATAATAAATCTGGTGAATAATCAATAATCTTGCTTTCTAGGAACAACTGTCTTTGCAATTTAACAGTCAGGTCATGCTAAATGAAGGAAATGGCAAGTTTTCTATTCTCTTCAGTAGGAATCATATTGGACTCTGAATTAAACAAGATCACCTGAGGCAGGGAGGTAGTAATTTATCATTTTTAGACTGATATATAGAAAACTAGACAAACTTTGGGATACAGAAAAACCTGTGTCAAATTTCAGGTCCAGGTTAGGAACTGCTGTTTGTTAATCTGCTTATTAATCTTTTAGTAAACTTTTTAAGAAAAAAAAGGATGACACATCAGCCAAAGGAGGGATAGACTAGTAAATGATACAGAGAACTGGAGATCATTATTGCAGATTATTTTTTCCTCTGCTTTATACTCAGCAGAATAAACACTAATTTAATTATTCAGGGTGAGTTTATAATTACTTATTACTACTATACTGTTCATTCTTAGTTTTCTCATATTCACTGGCTGGGATGCTGAGCATTAAATATATGACTATGGGGCCAACCTTTGTTTATTTGCTGGTGCGAGGACTGAGGTGCTACCATTACCTTTCTAAAACAAGAAGACAGTTCATTCAGAACATTCTTCTATCTAAAATTGCTTGTAACTTCTTAGTGAAAGAAAATCAGTACTGCCATCATTGCAGTTTATGTTTATAAACTTTATAGCTCTAAATGTTTACCTTACCTAGCACACCTGAAAAGGCCATTTCCTTTGTAACTCTGTGACTCTTACTCTGAGTAGGACTCTAAATGAGAAACTCAAAGGCTATTTGGGATGGAAACTACCTTAAACAAAGGTCTGGTTAGAGTGTCTCACCCTTTCCAGAGCATATGTAGTTCCTAAAATACACTTTTCAGTTGCTGTATATGTTAAATACCTTACCTTACCCCAGCTGAAAACTTGACCCTTTGAAGTTTTTGGGGTTATTTTTCAAATCTGTTTGGAGACATCTATAATCAATTTGATTCTTTAAAAAGACTGTCAATGTTATCTATACTAAGATTTCCTAGGTAATCAAGATTGACTTGAATGAAGCAGCCATATGATGAGCAAGATCTTATCTGGCATGAGGATTACACCAGTGTGTATTTTAATACCATTATTCATAACTTAACAGAAGTGAAAATTCTCCTGTGGTAAAGATAAAACCTTTCAGCTATTTAAAAAATGTGACTCAGATGGTAACTCCACTATGTTATTTAGCCAAATATACTTGCTCATAGCTGGGAATCCAATGTGTATGGGGCACATCTCTTGCCACGGAAATTGCTGATCCCATGATCAACAGATGTAACATGCATAGCATATTAGCTAGGAAAATAGCAGCAGACTAGATAGTGACACATTTTCATTTTTTTATCCTTAAAGGAATACCCGAGTAAACAAAAAGATTGTGTTAAACAATACTTCGTACCTCAGCATAGCCAACAGAACCTGTGCCTTTGAGTGATGAAAGCCCTGGCTACATGGTTTCAAGATTTGCCACAAGATTTTTAACTAATATGAGAAGTGTGATGAGTCCTGTGAGAAAAGAGATGCTCTGTTCATGCATTTAAGAAACCTTCAGCTCTGTGCGGTGCTGAATCCAACAAATAAATTTACTGAGTGATGCACCAACATGGGAAAGTCCCCCACATGAACCTTGTTGGGGAGGGAGCTGTGGTAAGTAGGAATATCTCAGGGAGGATCTGTGAACAAGCTGATAAATCCCAACACGGATAGGAGATATAAATGAGCAGTGGAGTGTGGGAGTTCAGAGAATCAGCACAGTGCCTACGCAATGAACATTTCAAGGCACTTTGCCATGCAACATAGCTCTGTGTTTCGGGTACAGGTTATAAAATGTGCAAAGAACCCAGTGGAGGTGCTGAGGAAGGGAAAGGTGGGCCTTACATCAAGGCAGGAATTCAGCTAAACAAGGCATTGTGTCTACAAATAGGACATGGATATTTTCCCTAGTCAGAATTGTTTTTGCTGGCCCATAGTTCAGTTTAAAAATGAAGCCTGTGTCAATAACACAAAAAGTTTTAAGAAACAGGAAAAAGCCATCTGGTCTCGCATGCATTTTTTTTCTGTATATTTTAAGCTTATTTCCTTGCTTTTTCACTGTGCTGCTTAAACCTTTCCTCCTCTATGAAAATACAAGAGACAAAAGGAGAAAAAGAGAGGAAAATGTTCTACAGAGGTCACCTTTGCTGCAGTTGCCTTTTCTGCTTATTCCATAAGTTTATTATCCTTTACATAAATGGTTACACTTGGCTTCTTAGTTTCCTCTTTATGTTAAATAATTTGTCATTTTAGTTTAATGCCTTGTGAATGTTGAAACCATACATCAATTTTACCTGTAGTTGTATAGGAGTTATATACATAAAATATGTATAGAAACTTACACATATGTAAACATGATAATATTTCCAATTGACCAGGCTTTTGTTGTAAAAGTGACAATAAATTTAGCAGTTTTAACTTTTCATTGTTTACTAGGTTAATGAGATCAACTACTGCTTGCTTTACTTAGGGAGTTATGTATGAAAATCATTATTAACAGAATAACACAGTACCAATATTTGATGCAAGCATGACATGTAACCAATACACAAATGGTAATTTAAGAAAGAAAAAAATGGTAGGGAATCTGAGAGATTAATGCAGAAAAGCTTGATTTTTACATAGCAAATGTCAGGTTTCAAGGCAAAGTTTTAATTTTAAAGTCACAACAGCAAAATAAGGAATGGAACTGATTTTAGCATGTTACTCAGAAAATGCCTAAACTAGTATTATGTAGAAAATTATAATTTGGTTAAGCAAAAAAAAAAAAAACCAAAACAAGTCGCAAATATATATTTTGCTCACAGACTTATTTTCTCCTTGCTTGTTACTTCTTCACTTGGAAGAAAAAACTGTAAAGGCAAAACAGTCATTCCTTCTGAAGCTGGAAATTAAAATTTCAGTTTAAGAACATTTTAATTTAACACATAATTTCTATTATGAAGTAAGTTTCTTTATCATTTTTGGCCAAAGCAGCTTCACCTCCAGTGTACCTCTTGTTATGCTGAAACTAGCAGAATACCAACTTAGAGGCTTCTGGTGAGAACACTTCCCTGCAACGTTGACAGCAGGCGTATGGTAGGGTTCTCGCTCTGTAAATCACTCCAATTTGACAGTATTCATGGATTTGTGAAACCAAAGACAGTCATTGGCAAACCAGACATAGGCACAAATAGCTCTAAAAGAGACTTTCTGGACAGTAGCCATTTTGCTGATGGATAAGATTTTTTTTCAGCACTTATGAGTTTCCTCCACTCAACTCATATGTGTATCTAGGAGGAGCTTGCCAATGACCTTCACCAAAATTCACTGGACAGCTTTACATTCAGCTTGTACCAGCTGATGAGGTGGATGCTTTGGAACGTTATACCTAGTGATTTATGAAGAAAATGAGTTTGTAATCTTTTCTCTAGGTTAGAGCCACCTGGCAACTGTGATGTGAGGATCTGCCCAGAACAGAGTCAGAAGTGTTTACTCACTGAAGGCATGTCAGCCCTACAAAAAAAAAAAGGATATGAGAATCCTTCATCTTTCTGAAGCAGTAATATTGCATTTGTGTGGTAGATTATGTCTCTTGATATTTTTACTGCCTCTTCCCATCATTACATGCCTTTTTTTTTTGTTTAGCTGGGCTTTGTTTGCTCATTTTTCTTAGTGTGAATGACTAGGTGTGGTGTGTGTACAAGAAAATCTGAATTTTTCTCTGGAAATGTCTTTCTATTGACTGCATGGGGAATGTAGCATTATTTGAAATGAAGAGATCCTAAAGTTAGAGTAACTGAATCTAAGATACTGAGACACTTTGTGAGGGCTAAATCCACAAAGTCCATGCCTTCCTTAGTGAACTGAAATGAACCAGGATATGAGTACATGCTCTGGCATTCAGTCATCCATACAGTTTACCTTTTAACATCATCCCTGATGTAGTTTCAGCCATGGTCAGCTAGCAATGCCTGGGCATAGTTGAAGGGTTAGCACAAGCCAGGGACTGCTTTCAAAGGGCAATTTGAACATGATCTCCCTGTTTTGGATTAAGGTGGTAGTGGGAAGAGACAAGACAATGTAACTGTATAGACATGAGCGATGACATGGCAACTAGCATCAGGGTTGGAGAACAGTCGCTGGACCATTATATTTACTAAGGCAGATGTAGCCAAAAAGACTGAAGTGTTGCAACCCTTAATTACATGTGCTCTATCATCAAGTGGAAAACAGCAAGGCCTTCTCTTCAAAGCAAAAGGCGTGTTAGCAAAGAGAATGATCAAAGAGCTCCTAGAGCTATACAGCAGGACATACTAAGGAGCAGAGTAAGACTTGGGTCAGATCTCCAAAAGTAATTAGATGTGTGTTTTCACTTGGGTTTTCAGCTATGATCCCTCTTGCTGAGATAGGCCCCTTAGGATAGATCTTTTCTTACAAAAGGTCATGCTGAATACTTTCAAACTACAATTTAACTCAAAATAGCAGTTAAATCAGGAAGAAGACTGAGAATTTTTGATTAAACTAGAGTCAGAACAAGTTTGATACTGTAACTTGACAGTTAGAAAAATCACTAGGTGCACAGGAAAGTCCAATTTCAGCTCCTTTCCAAATACACAAATCAAAGTGTCAAGAGAATGGTCACACTAGAAAGTATCTTAGTTTTCCTCAAGCTTTTTTTATTCTGAGAAAACAATCTATCTTACAATCTAAATCAGCCAATGCAAAGTGTTTTAGCTTAAATGTAAGCTGACCAGTGCAGTGGAGTGTGTTAAGATACTGTTCTGTGATTCATACAGGATGAAGATATGATAGAAGGGCAGCAGAATTTCTTCACCTGCTTCATCTGATGATGAGTTTTCTTCTATGGATAGTGGTGAAAGAAGGAGATAACTTAGGTGCTTGCCTGGGGTTTGGACCAGCACAGAAGTAGAAATCACCTCAGACACATTTGGGGTTGAAGAATTGGAGTAAATTACATTCAGACAGCCTTTTTTGTTGGGCTTCAGTCTTGTTTCATAAGTCACAGTACTGCATTTCTGTGCTTGTCTTTTGAGATGTATGCCTTTTAAAGCAGAGAACACTTTCAGGCATATTATTTTGCCTGTAAGATGATTGCATTTATTTGCAATGTTAGTGCTTTATCCAGCTCAGAGCTAGCCCCTGCCGGTACCTTTCTCTTTAGCACTCTGAGTATTTCCAGCTGGTGACACCAAATAGCCTCCATTTCCTCATGTGGAACACTCACCAGTTGTTTCACCCCCTCCTCCTTTCCTTTTTATTTTTGCTGTTGGAAGGATGTGGGTGATGATTTATAGAGCATGTCCAATTGGCTCTGTTTGTCTGTGCTGGCCTGCTTCATGCACACTGAGGTCAGTACTGTATTTGTAGGTAACCATCCAAGGAAAACACCTCACAGCAGGCAAAAATGCTAAGTAAGTAAAACAAACTCAGGAATGTGATCATCTGTTTAGCAAAGTTTTCAGCAGTCTTTTCCATTACACTAGGCTTTCAGTCTGGTTCTACAAACTCAGAAGTGAACACAGCACTGAAATACCTCAGATATCTTTCAGTATGTGGGAGACTTGATTTGTGAGAGCATTTGGTTGGGGAAGCAGGGAAAGCTCCTTTTAAATGATGGGGTTAGCAATATGTCCATTTTAGTCCAAAATGTCCAAAGAAGACAAAAAAATAAAAATCCCAAAAGGTTGTTCATTATAAGCTATGGGTTTTATTCAAGTTTTGAAAGGCAAAACTATAATCGTAGAAAAAAAAACTTCTCCTGTTGCCCTATTGTTAACTCTATAGTGGGTCTCCTCACCTACTTCTGAAGTTATCCCCAAAGAGAAATTCTGTTCATATGAAGGGGAATTTTGATTTCATCCAGAGAGTTGTGAGCTGACCCCCATCTCATGTTTTCTACAGTTGTAATAGTATCTTTCATCATGATCCAGTGCATAGTGAGTGCAAGAATTCCCACTCCTGCATGAGGGCAAAATGTGCTTGCCCCTGCTCCCCAAATGTGTGTACAGAGACAGATGCAGCTTAAGGGTGCTCGGGAATAGGTGAGGGGAAGAACTGAAGTGGCAGTCAGAACATCCTCAGTGGAACGGGCTGGAACGAGTTTTGCTAATGAGTGGTTTTGTTGAATGGGTAAAAAAGAGCACACGAGAAGATAATTATGTGGAAGCATGTGATGCACAAGAGGTTCATGGCAGCCGATCCACTACTGAATCCCCACAGCATGGATTTACTGGGCCATGCAATAGAAAGACTGACAAAAATGACAGGTAAACTCAACAGATACATACCCCTCTGAATATCAAGTGGCATATACTGTGCTCTTTACAAATTGCCTTGCCGAGCCCAGCCAGGCTCCCAGCCACTCTTTGAGGTATGAAGTCACACAATGCCCATCTGGCAAAGCTTGAGGCTGTGCCTGGCAGCTTGCTGCTGCAGAGGCTGCGCTCTTGTTTGCCTTTGTGGTAATTGGTTTGTATCTGATTTCAGCTCATATGGAAGGGTAGAGGATAGCAAATTACTTGCAAGTGGTTCACAGACCCTATGAATGCTTTTTTTTCCTTTGCCCAGCTCTGATACCCAAGTGAAGATCTCTCCTTGCAAAAGCAGAGAGCTTGCTTTTTATTCTTTCTCTCTCTTTTGTAGAAAAGTACAGCTGTGTATATTCCTTGCTGTCATCTCCACCCCCAACTCTGATTTTATACATACTTCCAGCCCTCGCTTTCTTCAGCACTTGCTTAAGAGATAGGAAAGGCAAACACATTTTGCAATTTTTATAAAAAACTCCACTGATTTTGTGCAACAAAAAAATTTTGACAGATGAATCCATAGCAGAGAGATCAAGTACCATCACCTCTAATTCAGCAGATCTTGGTTCCAATAGTCTAACTCTTCAAACCCCTTAAAGAAGGCAAATTCCCTCCTAACTTGATGACAAAACCAATTCAGATAACTCAGAGGAACTTGATCTGATTTGTTGATACTGTTCTTGTTTTCTATGGACACTCAGGGAAAATGAATCTACAAGGTCCAGCTCTGAAGTTCTGTCAAGTTTATTTAGGTCCCAATTATCCCAGAGGTAAACTGGTCTGGCATAAGCCAAAGGAATGTGCTCTGCTTCAAAGAAGACTGCAGACCCATATGACAATAAGAGGAGAAACAGGAAATTGGTAGCTGCTGTCAAAATCCCCACAATTTTCAGCATTAGCTAGTGGTTGTACAATAAGAAATCTTATTACTCGTAAATGTATCTACGTCCCAAAATCACAGAGTTCCTTCCTACTTTCAGGCTTTTCATGCCATCAGTCCCATGGTAGGTGGCAAGCATCTGCTAACTAACATGTAGCTTTATAGAAGTGATTCCATAATGCAATGAATTCTTTTTAAACTTCATTAATTTTGGCCATAGAACTGTAGGTGCTATTGTGCTCCATGAGCAAAGTCTGTTACCACTAGATAAGAAAGACATAGATCAAATTTGCATTTTTACATGTGCAAATGAGATGTCCCCAGCTTCCCCTCTCTCTCTCTCTATGATGCTTGTGCTTGCTTTTTCAACTCTTTTTTTTCCTGAAATACTTGCCAGGTGGTTGAAAAGCTTGCTTTTCTCTAAACACCATGAAGTGTAACACAATGAACTGCTGTATTATCAATGATATATTGGTTTCTATGTGTTTATGAAAATAGTTATCAGGCCAGAAAAATCATCTGCATGCCGGTGATTTTCTCCAGATTTACTGCATATATGATACCTTTTCTACTTCAATGGGCTTTTATCTCTGTGCTGTATGATATGAGTGCCTATATGAAAAAAACCCTCCTTCTTTTGCACACCACACACACACACGTACATATGTCACTGAAAACCTGCTTTTCATTAGCATAGCCAGCACAATGGAAGCAAGAGTGGAAGCAAGGAGAGAATTTGAGATTTATGGCATCAGACATCTCGTGAATGACTGTTCATGCCTTAATGTAACTAGTTGCAGATAGAAAATAAACCCCGCACTGAAAAGAAAAGCCACTATTGCATATTGTGACTATACACACACTGAATTCTTTTTTTGGGTAGCTTCTTATTTCAATATAATTTCCTACTTATGACATGAATGCTGAAGCACATTGAATCATTCACACTGGATGCAGATGTGCACACACTAAGTACACACATGGAAAGGTAAAACTTATGTTATAGATGAAAGGAGCTTTGTCAGAATAATGGCTGTGGGCTTAGGGCTTCAGGGTAATGTGCAACACATACAGAAAGCCCTGTTTACAAAAACAGTGTAAGATAATTTGTCTTCGTAACAAGACAGTGCATTTTTAATCATATTTTTCTTCTCTATTTTATTTTCATTTTAGATATCAACTAATAACAGCACAACATTTTTGCATTCAGATACAGAGTAATATAGAAAATCTCCTGTTTTCCTTTTCAGAAATTGAACCAAGACATATTCAGAATACAGCATCAGGAGTCACTAATTATTGAGGGCTTTTCTTTTTCTTTTCTTTTCTTTTTTTTTCTTTTCTTTTTTTTTTTTCTTTTGTGCCTTGACTTTTCCCTGTAACGGATCAGGTTGTTTCTCTTCTTTTTTCATAAATATTTTTATAATATAGTGGATTGCATCCATGTGTTCTGAACATCCATACATTATAGGTATTAAAAAAAATCACATTCAGGCTGCATGCAAATGGGTCTAAGCTGATGAAATTCAGTGCAATTCAGTCAGAATTCAGTAGTACATCCATCATATCTAAGCTTTTTGCAACATTGGCAAAGCAGCTTTGAAAAGATATACTGTTAAATATGATTCTTAGATGAAGATTACAGGTCAGCCAATGTCCGTTCTTATTGAAACAAATTAATTATTTGGGTAAATACTATGATTATATTAGAGTTATACCAGCAGTTAATGTAGTTTAATAATTTTCAGTGAATGGCAGTTCTTGTGTGCAATTAAAAACTGAATAAAGATTTAGAAAAGAGGGAGAACTGTCATATTTTTTCCCTGCAATGTCAGTGTTACAAAACTGAACTGCTGCAAGTTTAATAGCTGCATTAAGAATTGTTTGTTGGACTCCTTCAAAGTTTTACCACTACAAAATTCTCCCACTGAGGCTCCTTAACCACATAGCTTTCAGTCTGCAGCAGCCAGATCTCTTACAGTGGAACATGAAGCAAGAACTAGTCTGTAAAGTGAACAAAACAAGTATGGTTTTGGCATATTAATAGAACTGTATAACATTTTTAGAAAATAGCAAATTCAGCCAAAAATTGATTGTCCACTGTGAATGTGAGTCAAGTTCTCAGCATGGCACCAGCTGGCTGAAGCCCTGCTGGCTGACTCACAGGAGAAGTGGAACTGTCAGTACATGGAGAAGGTAGAGCTCAGTTCATCTTCTCTGGCTGTGGCTTAGGGCATCTTCTAAACCACCGTATACTGCAGCAATGATTTCTTCCCCTGGAAATTTTCTGCTTTTTGTGAAATACTGAAAATGATCTCTAAGAAAATTTATAAATACCTTGAGAATGTAATAATAAAAAGAAAGGAAAGCCTGTCACCTTCATGTAGGCTGCTTGAGTACCAGTCCATGCATTAGTCAGCTTACACTAAGTGCAGTTTCTTCAAGGAGGGAGGTGAAGAATGTCCAGCTACCACATAGCCCACGCTAGCCCAGGGAATACACCACTGTCTCAGTGGTGAGAGATGGATTCTCAAATTTCACTGGGAGCCAATGGAAAAGTTTAACCTGAAACTTTTGTACCCTGAAGTTAACACAGGGAAGCACTCTTTCTTTCCTGCTTTCTGCTCTCGTTTTTATTATTATTATTTTTCTGTTCAGTTTTATGATTTTAGACTGTTTCTTTTGCTTTTCTGAAGCAAACTTGATGCTTTGTGTCTTAGGTAGTCTGAAATATTTTTCTTGAATGCAGTTTTAGGGGAAAGAGGAAGTTATAAAAGAACAATTGGTTTGATCTGATTTTATTTTTTTTCATTCAACATCTACAGTAAAAAAATAATTATTTACACAGGACAGAAGATTAGTGACCCTGACACAGATCCAAGTCTGGAGCAGAACCAATGCAGAACATCGTGCAATCCTGCTTTGGTTTATGTTATCTAGCAATCACCTCCCGAACATATGACAAAGAAATTAGATCCTCATAGGGAAAGTACACTAATCAGGGTTTCTTTTTTTTTTTCCCCACAATTGATCCTTGAATGAAAAACACAGTAGAAATCTAATACATTATTATTGCTATCATAATATTTATGTATCAGACTTATGTTAAGGTATCTTTATTTGACTTAACTGCTAAGTTTCTCTCTGTAAGTAAGAATGAATTAACCCAGCAAGCCTGACAATCAGATTGGCAATAAGAATATATTACCATGAACAGGGAAAAAAGGATAATGTCATCTTTCTGGTCATAGAATCATCACAGAATCGTCATAGAATCACAGAATCATAGAACAGTAGGGGTTGAAAGGGACCTTTAGACATCATCTAGTCCAGCCCCCCTTCAGAAGCAGATCCACCTAGATCAGGTCACACAGGAATGTGAACAGGTGGGTTTTGAAAACCTCCAGAGAAGGAGACTCCACATCCTCCCTCGGCAGCCTGTGCCAGAGGTCCCTCACCCTCACAGTAAAATAGTTGTTACTTATGTTTAAATGGAACTTTTTTTTGTTCCAGTTTCTTTCTGTTAACCCTTGTTCTGTCACTAGATACAACAGAAACAAGTGATGCCCCAACCTCCTGACATCCACCATTTAGATATTTGTAAATATTAATGAGATCTCACTCAGTCTCCTCTTCTCTAGACCAAACAGCACTGGTTCCTACAACCTTTCCTCATAAGGAAGATGTTCCAGTCTCCTGATCATCTTGGTTGCCCTGTGCTGGACTCTCTCCAGAATTTCTCTGTCCCTCTTGAGAGCCCAAAACTGGACACACTAGTCCTCTTTATACTTTTTATTACAGCTCATATATATAACTAGAAAACAAAAATATATTCAGAAGATTTAGAGCAGAGAAAGAAAAGGAATATCAGGAAGGAATTCACCAGGTTATGATCTTGTGTAATTTCACGATACATGCATTTTGTCAGAGAAAGGAGTAAGTTAAATGAAAACTAACCACGTTCTAAATGTGATGACATGGAAGAAATTTTTACAAGGAGAAAAAAACCCACCAGATTTATCTGTAGAAAACTAAGACATCTGAAAGATGGTGCCATCTTGAAACCTTTCCATTTTTTATTTGAAAGAAAATATGTAATTTTACAGTTCACAATAATATTCAATTTTGATCCAGTTCTATCAATCAAGATCATAAGCTGGTGATGCAATTGAATAATCATCCATTTTGTTTAAAAGGTCTCCTTTTTATTTGTAAATAATGTTGAGAATGACTTTTCACCCTCAGACATGGCAAGAATCAAACAGCGGAACACATTTTCTGTAATCAAATTTCTTCTATCTGGCAGTTTGCCCTCAAGTCCCAACATAGCTGCTCTTCAGCATCGTATCACAGGCATCTCTCAGGTACTCTCTGGTCTTCTTTAACTTTCTCTAATTAATCTCCTTCATAGAAACATAGCTGGACTCAACTCAGTCCTACTGTTGGTTCATTCGCTGTTAAATTGCTTGGATAGCACAAGCTGTTCTTGCTTGCATTTAGTGCCTGGAAAGTAGTTTTCCATTATTTTATCTGTCTCTAAACAAAGGAGAAGCTAGTTCTTCCACCATTTAGCTTCAGTAGAAGTGATTATAATCCAGGTCCAACCATAACATGAATACTCTTATACTATATAATCAAGGAAAGATGCTCCTTCTTTATATCGTAAGGTTGGAGATACCTAACTGGCACTGAAATCAAAGCATCTATTAAATCAATCATTTTAAATTAATACTTATTGTTCTTGTGAAGTTAATGAGGCTTCTTGCATGTTTTTGAAGATTTCTAACTTGGCAAAGTTTAAGCGAAGCCAAACAAATAAGATTTTTTGGTTTTCATTTACTTTTCTGCAGATCTTCCAGGGCCTCTACCTTTTCCTGCTGCTAATACAGGACACTACAGTAGACCCTTTAGAAGGGTTGCTTCAGTCAGCACCTGAAGCTGAGATGTAAGCCAGTGGCATATTTTAGGCATCTTGACTAAATATATGATTTCAGAGTCATATTTAACCTTGAACTGTAGGCTCACTGTAAATAGTATTGAAAATTACCTCTGAAGTTTAAACTATGATCTTACAACATGATTTTGTTATTCCAAACACAGATTCCCACTTTGAAAAAATGAAGCCCTGGAATTTGCAATTTGGTATTTTTAGTTCTATGAGTGCTATAACTGCAAATTAAAAAAAGGATATTTGGCTTTTAAATCTGTCTTAGACTTTATTAATATGATGTTGCAGATAATGAGTTTGCCAGATTAGTACTAGCTCCTTATGTTTGCCTACTAAAGTATGAGAAATATCTCATGATTACATCAAAATACTCAAATTTAGACAAATAAGTATTTATGACAACTAAAACTAACAAGGAAATAAGGCAGAATGTGCAGTAGTAGAGTCCAGACTCCTGTTTCCTAATAATGTAGGTATCCTGGTTTGGGCTAGGATAGGGTTAACTTTGAGACAAGGATAGTTAATTGGGAGAGGTAACAGGCAAAACAGATGACTGGGGCTATGCTGTGACCAGAGCTGGATCCTATATGGGTTGCTCATCTCCAGTTGGTGTTGAGTATGTGTATTGTATTTATGTATTGTGTTTGTGTTATTTATTTACTTATTTTCATGGGGAAGTATTTGGTTCTGTTTTGTAAGTTATTGTGTGGCAGGTTGTGAAGATGGTCCAGATTTCTTTGATGTGTCCTTGAATAAGTGATTCGCAGAGGTGAAGGTGGAATGTCATGGATTTGCGAGGAGATGCTTTTGCTTGGTAACAGGGGGAGGGGGCTGAAGTGCAGGCACAGTAAAGAATTCTTGGACTTTCTCCCACCTCCAAGGTTCAGACCCACCTCTGGCCCAGCCGGGCCAATCTGGCGTCTTTGCCATCACTCTTTAAGGACAGGAATTTGAAGTGTGTGGAAAGAGATGGAAGGGAAGGGCAAGATGGAGGCAACCACGTGGACCTCACGGTCAGGAATAGACAGAAGGAACAATGTTGAACCAGTAACATCCCTCCAGCCTGTGATGAGAAGTAGAGACTCCGTGCCAAAGGCAGTGAGAGCTGGAGACTCCGGCCCCAACCCAGAGAAAATGAATTGTGGTTTCAGTCAGAGTGTGCAGGGCTGACTGGTATGTGGGAGACCTCGAGCTGAAGCAAGAGAGGGCTAGGGAGGAGCACTTCTCCTCAGGAGCACAATAAGTGGCAAGAGACGTCAGGAAAGGACTGACTGAACTCCCCATTCCCTGCTCCTGCCACTGCTTATAGAGGGATGAGGTAATGACATGGGACTCAGAACTCAGAGCCTAAGAAGAGAGGAGTTGGGAAAAAAGGGGGATTTTAAAGAGCTGGTTGCACTTTCATCATTTGTCCTACTCTGTATTGTTTTTTCCATTGGATATTTCTGTTTGTTACATTTTGATTGGTGGTAGACTAAATTAAGTTTCATTTTCTGCCCCAAGCTGAATAGCCTGGTCTGTTTTGTCTGGGACTATAAGTGGCAATTAAGCCCTCCCTGTCCTTCAGGAGTTCCAAAGTCTGTGCTACTTAAGTCTAATCGTGGTCTTTTCTCTCTGGATGGGCCTAAATCATGACAGGCATTTTATTTTCACCAATATAGTAATATTTATGATGGATAGGGGAAACAAGTATTCTAGGGGTTCAAAGTGTGCAAAAGGAGAATGGGTAGAAAATTGACTCTGATGACTCTTTTACTTGGATGGCACTGGTCACAGTGTGGTCCTTGTGAGAGTCGTGTCCTCAGGGTTTCTTGGCCAAAAAGGCTGGAGAGGCTACTGATTCATTAGCAGCAAGACGCACAAGTGCTCTTGATTATCTTTCCCATATAGCATTGAGCCGATCATACAGACATCAGTGACAGGCCTTGAAGTTCCCACACACACTCCTGTCAGGGACTGGGGTATAGCTGAGGATGTGGCTGAACTCTCTGTGGAGGCCATCATGGTTGCATGAGTCCACATGTGCTGTGGCAGCGGTAGGAAAGATATCACAGACAGCATACATGCACTCATGTACCATGAACGTCAGTGCTGGTGGGAGGACAGCTGAGGTCACCTCTAAAGACATGTATGCTGCTCATAAGAATCATTGCCTGAGTCTGTCATAGTGTTATCTTTTGCCATCCTAAAATTAGCCACTCAATGCTGAGGACAATCTGAACTCACCAATGGTCATTTGCAGTATATTTCAAAACAGAATAGGTCTAATTAAAATGGAGATAGCTTGTGGGAACACATTTTTGATTTTTGTTCTCAGAGTTGGCTGATGAGCCACCAATATCAACTAGGTGGTACCAGTGGAGGCAGTTATCTCCGTCTAGCCTTTTCTAGACTACTAGTTTCACAACCTGGCAGAAATGCTGCAGAAAAACCAGGGTGGATGGTGTAAAAGGGATTGTGGTGGCAGGCCACAGGATAAGTAAGGGGTAGAGTAAGGTCATTGCTATGCTACAACAGGAGCTTGCAGGCTATCTGTTAAAGCCATAGGGCTACTATTCAACACATACTGTAGGGACATCCAGGGTACTCTTTGGGAGCAGCCAAATGGATCAGTGTAGAAGTAGCCTTTATGCTGTTAGCAAGAGAGTTCCACTGACATTTACTACTTCTGAATATCCTTGAAAGCTGCTCGTTTTTGACAGAGTTGACTGATCTGTCACTTCTGTCAACACTAAGCCACCTCTGGATCCAGTGGCTAGGCATCCTTTTTCTTAACTCCCATCAGGGGCTCCATCTGGTTATGTTTATCAATCACCAGTTGAAATACATAACTGCTCTGTAAACCTGGGCTAGGACCTATGATTTCACTGTTTTCATGAGTTTTGTGGTTCACACTTTCCTTTGTATGCACATTTTTTCTGACAGTATTAATTTTTAAATCCACCATTCAAAGCAGACAGCTTCAGTGTGAGCAACAGAGCTTTAGACTTCACCAAAAGACTTCAGAATTTGATGGTTTTGGCACCAACTTGGAAGGTAGAGTTCAACACTCCTTAGTCAGAGGGCGGAACTGATTGGAAGTTTTCTACATTTTGAGAGTGTGCTTACTACTGCATAAGATCTCTCTTTGGGAGGAAAACATGAACACCATGCTTCATTTGAAGTAAATGGTCAACTGTACTAAATGTGAAATGAGCCCTGAGAGGAAGGGTGTATTTCCTGCCTGAAGGCTGAGGGCATAAGACAAATTCTAGAGCTAAAGTTTTAGCATTAAGAATCTTGCTTTGAGGTGCCTGATTTTTCTCAGGCAATGCCTAGGAAAGGTAATGCTGAGGTTTTCACCCAGGGCTGTAGATGCTGCCACTTGGGTTGCTATTTATCAGCGTAGTGCCACTGCTTCTTAGATTCTTTTTTTTTTTTTTTTTAATCTGGATCTTAGACTGAGTCTCATATTCATGAAACTTAAATTCACTGATTGATACAGCGATTTCCATTTAATCATTCACACTAAGGGTTTCTGGGTCTCCTGATATTTCATTCAGCTGAGAACAGAATATAAATGTTACTGCTATGTGGTGATACAAGTAATAACTGTTGATAGATGTTGACTTTAATAGCAAAGATAGGCTAGATTGTAAATTAATGGTCTGTACTAAGCATGGAACTGAGCTTCTGAAACAGATTAGGAGGAAGCCTGTGTTAAGTCACAGACTGCCCTAGATGAGACACTTTTCAGAAATCATCTGTGTAGCCTGGTTTGATGGGGTGTCAGCAGGGGCCCAATGAAAATCTGGCTCCTGTGGTCATGTACAATATTGATTGTATTTTACTGTCCACAGCCATGAAAGTGTACACCTTAAGTACACTTGCATAACTATTTCTTGCACATTAAATAATATTGTCAAATTTCATGACTGTATTCTAAGTCTTGTGATGTTTCAAAGTGGGCCTTCCACTTGGGATTTACATAACAATTTTATACTGCATATTTATTATTGTGACTGCAATAAATATTTACAGAGTTCAAACTATACATTCAATTTTACATAAGTCCACAAAAAGCTCTTCACAAAGAGCTGGTTTACATCCTTTCTTATAAGATGAAGTTTGTATCAGTTACCTCCATGAAAATGGATTTGTTGTATCACCTTCTACCTTTATTTAACTCTATTTATTTTATGTTCCCTTACCGTGGCACAGTCCGAGAAGAATATTTTAAAATCTATTGCAATTATCAACCAATTATTGTATGCTTGCTTACACCAGTTCAGGGTGGGTGACGAATGCTTCCCTTTATCTTTCCATTGCATTTAAAATTCAGCAGTAGTGTAAACGAGCACACAAGATTAAGGGCAATGACAGACACAGTCTGTACTCTTTCAATGCATGCCTGTTATGTTCACAGATATTAGTTTGGACAATGTTAATACATCTTGCCTGGTAAGGCCTTTCATTAACAGCAAAGCAGAATAAGCAGTTCCTTGAAGAATTCAGGGTTTACCAAAGCTCCTTTGAAAAATGGCAAAGTAATTTTGAATTTTAAGGCTGCAATTAGCTTCACAGATCAGTCATAAGGCTGATCTACACAAGCACTGAGAATGGGTAGCTCCTGTAAGCTGTAGTTGGAGCCATGGATTACTAGTCTGAAAAGTCAATCCTTCAACATTTGTATTTTGAGTATCTAAAAGGTAAAGATCCAAATTAGAGTATTAACATAATATTCAGGAGAATGTATTACTCAGGCAATAGCAAGAAGCAAAAATACTTCCTCACACAATGCAAAAAATAAAAGCTATGTATTATAGTCCTTATGAAGATGTAAGAGGCCGCTCTCCCCCTGCCCCTACTGCTTTTCCCCCTCAAAACTATTTCAAATTAAACTTAAAATAGAACTGGAAGGAACTAAAATTAAAAAACAACCAAAAGGTTTGAATCCCCTGTTCACTCTGTTATTGCCTTCATAAATCAAAACTAGACAGCAAATGAATTGGCTATACTTACTTTGTTGTTTATTTGCCATGCAGTTATGGGGCCATGGCAAAGCAAAACAAGATGATCATTGTTTCAACCAGACCTAGAGCCTTTAGTTTATTCCTCTCTGCCTGTTCTAGCTTTCTGGTCAGACTAGCAAAAGCAAGAACTAAAGAGTTATTTGGCTGCTGTTTTATTTTCCCTTACTCTCAGGTCTTTGATTGACTTGACTGTGATGGAAAGAGATTCAGTTTTGTCATGGCAGTTTTGGGAGGAAGTCAAGTAATGAATGCCACCCTCACTAAAACCAGTAAATACCACAGAAATTGTGGTTGTTTTCAGAGCGAGAACTTGCAGGTATTTTTGGAATATAATCTATTTTTGAGTACAAATAATAAAAGCAAAACTAGCAATAGGCAGTGTTATGCCTTCTAGGACCTTTTTAGGACTACATAATGGTTGCTTGACACTTAGAGCTGAAATGAAAGATGACATGGGCAAGTTAAACATACAGACAGATAAGATGAATTGCCCTGTCAGAGTGTTTCTCTTCATCATCTCCAAACAGCTTTGCAATTAAAAAAAAAAACACCGCTATTGTTTACTTATGTGAATAAAAAAAGGAGAGACCTTTTGATGACACCATGAAAAACTTTAGTTTTTGTTATGGCTCCAGCCTTCTGCCTGTCCATTCTCATGGGCCCTTGAAGTTTACTGAGCTCTCAGTGCAAGATCAGAACCTCTTGTGAGCTGCCCTTTTCAATTGCTACCACCAGTACTTGTTCTCTTTTCTGTCTTTGGGTCTCAGAAACATATGGATAGTTTTACTTTGCCATCAGCAAGACCCCACCATGAATGATAGTTCATTATTGTCATAGCTGCCAACTTCCACTGAAAAATTCTCAAATGTTAAATTCTGGTTACTAATATAAACAAACAAATTGAAGAATACAGACTCCTCTCCATGCCTTGGCAACCCTCATAAAAGTTAGCTTTGTTTATAGTCTCCTCTGCCTCAGTTGCTCTCTTTTCATGATTACTTCAATTCATTTTGTTGAGGTTGTGTACTCAAAGAAAATACAAAAAAAAAAAAAGGAAAAAAATTACCCACACAAAAAAATCGCTCTAACGGTGCCTCAAGTGTGTCTTACTCATTGTGTGATTTCAGTATTAAGAGAAAAGGCAATTTTCCTAACTAGGCATCTTCAAGCAATGAAAGATGTATTGGAGAGAGGACTAGGATAATGACATTATTTACTCATTTCTAAAGTCCGAAGTTAGAATGACATTTCAGGAGTAGGTTCTACACCTTTAACATATAGTAAATAAGGTCACTAACTTGAATGGATTCATTGTGGATTTTCAGGTAGTTTAAGTGAAAACACATTTTTCCTTAGATATTAAAACATGCTCATTAAACTTGCTCTTTATGATGTTTATACCTCTCCCTTTAACAGTGCCGCACTGTCTGGTGTGTCTTTTTTCTCTCAGATAGCCTAACAGCTATGAAAAGGCAGAAAGCAATTTTAATGTTCAAAACTCCATTATGCCTGAAAAAGAAAAATAAACAAACCTAAAGACAAAACTATTCCCTCTGCATTCAATCACCATGATGAGAGAAAACGCACATTTTTGTAATCAAAGCTATATGAAGTCTTCAAGTTCTGTGACATGCAGATGGCAACAGATTACTGGGTCAATTCACATGATCTGTGTTGATATTACTCAGTGTGATATCATGAAAACATGTTTTTCTAAATATTTCCAGTGCTTGGCAATTTTCACTGGGATACCTGCCTATTTTCACCTGGTTGGAATTACCACAGCAAAGGAGCAAAACTTCTATCATCTGGAATCTGCAGCAGAAACAGAAATCCTCTTCTGGACTCAGCTGCAGAAGAGGTAGAGATTGCTCTTTGTGTGAGGTAAGATCAACTGGACTCTCTCACCTATGGAAGCTGTGAGAGCTAAGCTCTTTGATTTTGTAACAGCTAAACTCTGTCTGAAATAGATTAAGGAATACCAAAATGAACTGTTCTGCCAGCAAAACTATGGGGATAACAACTCTGGCAAGCTGAAAGAGAAGGGAAACTGGGAGGTACTAGGGAAAAGAAATCTCTTTCCTTTGCATGACTGGACCTGGAAAAGAACATCTGCCAACACAAGGAATGACTTTGGAGAAGAGAGGCAGCTCCACGGTGTATGGCCAGACTTGGAGCAGAACAGCCTTGTTGTGTTAGTTTAGCCCTGGCTAGGTGCCAGGTGCCCACCAAGTCATAATATCACTCCCTGTCTGAAACTAGACAACAGAGAGAGAAATATAACGAGGCTTGTCAGTTGAGATAAGGACAGAGAGGTCACTCAGCAATTACTATCATGGGCAAAACAGACTCAACTTGGGGAGAAAAGGATTTGATTTATTAATGACTATCAGAACAGGGAGATGACAAATAAAAATGAATCTTAAAACACCTCTCATCACCCTTCCCTCTTCACAGGACTCTCCTGTAGCACAGAGGATGGGGAATGAGGATTATGGTCAGTTCACTACAGATGGACTTTGCCGCTGCTTCTTCTCATGGGGAGGCCTCCTCACACTTCCCACTGCTTCATTGTGGGATCCCTCCTCACAGGAGACAGTCCCTCACAAAGTTCTCCAACATGAGTTTTTCCCATGGGCTACAGTTCCTCACAAACTGCTCCAACATGGGAACTCCCATGGGGGCAGCTCCTCACATTTTGCCCCAGTGAGGGTCACCCACCAGGAGAACAGTCCTTCAGGTACCAACTGCTCCAGCTTGGGTATCTCACAGGATTATGAGCGGGATTCTCTCCCTCCACTGATTCCCAGATCCTGCCAGGAACCTGCTCCACTGTGGGCTTCCCACAGAGTCATAGCCTCCTTCAGGCATCCACCCTCTCTGGTGTGGAGTTCTCCATGGGCTGCAAGTGGATCTCTACTACCTCATGGACCTCTATAGATTTCAGGGGCACAGCTACTTCACCATGGTCCTCACCACAGGTCATAGTGGAGTCTGTCTTTCAGGGCCTAAGCACCCTCCTCCCCCTCCACTGACCTTGGTGTCTGCAGAGATGTTTTCACATTCTCCCTCCCTGTTACTGCTGCAGCTTAGCAAATGCACAAAAACTTCTTCCCCTTCTCAAATACATTATTCATAGAGGGGTTACCTTCATCACTAATTGGCCAGGCCTGGGTTAGTTTCAGGGTCCATCTTAGAATTAACTGGCATCAGCCCTATCAGCTACAGGGGAAGCTTCTGGCAGATCAAGCCACTCTGTAGCCCCCTTGCTACCAAAAACTTGGCCCAAGCAAAACCACTACACTCGTTCATTCCTAGTTTGAGACAATACCTATTCCAATATATCAAAACTTTCCCACTGATGCAGTCATGCAGAGCAGCCTTTTGCTACTCCTCTAAGACTGCTGACAAGGGCTAGGAGTTACTGTAGAATCTGCAGCTAAAGCTGAATCCATTTGCCTGATTTAGCTGGGGAGTGAGGAAGGGAAAAGGGTACAGCTGGTACTGGAAGCAGCTTTGGTCCCTGCTGGTTTGGATGAGGAGTTTCCCTTTGCTCCCGGGGATCGAAGTCCTCAGGGTGATACACAGCAGCTGTGGTCCCCTTGCTCCCTGCTGAGGGGCTGGCACTGGTTAGAGGAGCCAGCCCATAATCACTAGCACCTGACATGCACTAGATTTAATTTCTGACTTGGAGATGAAATGCAATGCAATTACTGAATCTGGTTTGAATTATAACCCAGCTTGGGTACAGGCTGAAAACTACAGTCTTCTTTGCTAGACATTTGTCTAGGACAGCTAGAAAGGCTGAAATAAAGTTGCTGCATTGAAGTGAGCCCATCTACTGCCTGGGAGAACACTAGAATAAGGACAATGTAGAGCATGGTTGTTGCTTCCTCTCAAAAAACAAGTGTTGAGGCAGTAGTCAGCTGGAGACTTGTTTCAGGGAAGTGTCCTTCCCTCTCTGCCTTTCACTGAGCAGCACATGGAATCCTCCCCATGGGGAGAAGATGTACAGGGTCCCCACACAGCTGCCGCACAGTGGCTGCCCACAGCTCCTTCTCCTCTACCAGCACAGAGGCCCAGCCATGAGGGAGGCTGTGGGGCTGGCTTCACTGGGCACCATGGGAAGGCTGGATAGCATGAGGGAAGCAGCCTCACATCCTCTTCATCACTCTTGGGAATCTGTACTCTTCCTCCGTGGGGCAGGTCAGGAGCTGGAAGAGCATGGTAGCAGCCTGTTGGGCAAGTGACTGTGGCTTCTGGCACCAGGGCCATGGCAGACCTGGAACAGACCCTCTGGCAGGGAGGCAAGGTCAGGAAGCACTGGTGCATTGGCAGATTTTTCTAAGCAAAATCCCCAAATCTCACTCAACACTTGCAAATCCTGCCAGAAGCTGAGGCACCGTACAGGCATTGCAGGGTGCTTATTCTCTACCACCATCCTGCTGGTTGCTGCTGGTGGGTGCCATTTTGGGGAGGTACCCCAGTATCTTGCTGGTCCATGATGCCATGATGGAAAGGCACAGAGGCACAGCTATGCTCAAGTACGAGAGGCCCTTGTGCCTACCTCTGCTGTGGTGTATAAAGTAGGTTTAGTGAGAGCTGTTTGCACCCAGGATAGATTTATTCTTGGTGAGCATTGTTGTGCCTGACATTAGGAACACATCTTGTGCAGAATCTCATTTTTAACATCCACTATAACCTGCTTTATTGTAGTGTGTTCAACAAAGGAAAGGAGGATTTTTGAAAACAAACAAAAAATTACCCAACATGTTTCTAATGTAGGATACCTGCAAAACCAGAGCTCGCCATATGCTAAAAGTATCATATATTTCTTATAC
Organism: Urocolius indicus; assembly: GCA_013401255.1. NCBI lineage: Eukaryota > Metazoa > Chordata > Aves > Coliiformes > Coliidae > Urocolius > Urocolius indicus. The sequence goes on from WBNH01000853.1 coordinate 490,880, forward strand.
CTGTGGGAAAGATTTTTCTCTTATACATGAAATGGACTGTATTACAAACAGCTTGTTAAATGTGTGACAGATCGGATTGAAACGATGGTTCTTGTACTCTACAGGCCTGCACATTTGCTAATAAACTGACTACATATACAAACAGTCTGTTCCAGGGTTTAAGCTCCTATTACACTGGTTCATGTTTCAACATGCAGCCACTCTGTAGTTTGTGTTTTCAGCAGAACAAGTAAGTGGATGCATATGCATTACAATTCCAGACATCATTCCATACCAGATGTGGTGCCTTTATTTTTAGTACTGCAGGAGTGTCTGCTGACCCTTTCTCACCCCATGTCTAATGAAAGATTGACTACTCTGGGTTTTCTTATGGTGAATTATATATTAGAGGACAGTGGATTTAAAAATTAATTCAAGATTAATTTAGGGATGACTGCACATGGAATTATTTGGCCAACAGATGAAAAATGAAAATTTCACTACAAAGAAAAAAAATTGTGGAAGTGTCAAATTTTAATCCAATTTTCTATAAAGAATGATCATGTTCTGAGACCCTTCTGAGGACTACAATTAATCATTCAGAGTGATACCCCTTTTCCACTTGCTATGCAAGCTCCCTTCTGAGCCAAAGCACCATTCGTGCTCCTCTGAAGCGGGGATTCATGTGCTCAGTCAGTAAAATAAATTAGCACTGTACCAAATGGCTCCAAATTCAGGAAAACACAATGGCTGAAGCACATACTTAGGTGAAAGCAGGTGCAGCTATTGCGTGGACTAAAAGACAAAAAAAATATAGTACCTCTTCTATCCTGATTTACAGCTTCTACGAAAGCTTGTAACTTTTTAGGCAAGTGAGAAATGAATCAAAAGCCAGAAAATGGATCTCCCTCATTTGAGGCTCTGTTAAATTTTAATGGCAGTGCTAGATGTAATACAGACACTCTTGCTTCACTGAATCAAAAGGAAAACACAAAATTGACTAAATTTTCTTATATGGTTAACTGTTGTGGGATATTTGTATTAAACAAAATAAGAGAACACTAATGAAAAACAGGCTAACAAGAGAGATGCTAGGAGCTCACAATACTGAGTAAGGAAAAAATGTTGAAAATAATTATTTTTAACTAGTAAAACATACTGGTGTGAACAAGATTTTATTAAATAAAATCCTCCAGTTGTCATGATTTCAATGATATAGTCTTTCAAAGTAGTTTAATATTACCTGATTTTTATTGTTTGTAGCAATCCTTTTCTGGACATAATGTGAAAAGATAAAAACAGATAAATTACACTGTATTTTTCAACTGTCAGAATGATATCCAGAAATAATTTTTCTGTATTCTCATATACAGTTCTTTATTTTTGTTTGTATTCGTTCTTAAAATTTAGCAGTGCCTCAAAGTGGCGAAAGAACTGTAGAGAAACAAGCTTCACACAAATAGAACTATAAGCTGAAAAGAACTGAACACAATTGAATGCACTTTCCCTTGTGGAAAATAGAAAATTTAAAGGTCTTGCTGCAACATATGAGCAGTACTGAGCACACAGAATATGTTAATGACAAATTAAGCAGGCAACCATGGATGCAGGATAAAAATTGAGTCAAATCAAGAATTGCAGCCTGCAGGAGTGGAACAACTAATCTGCATAAGCTCTCCCTGTCTGTTTTGTACCTTTCTTTGGCTCGCTACATTATTAGAGAGGAAAATATTTTAAAAGGGACTCTTGCAGACTGGCTGATTTCTTGCTGAATCAGCCAGCTTGCTACAGAATTGATTTCTACATCTTCCACCTCATGAAAGCTAGAAAATGGTTTTAATTGAATGTGCCCCTAATTTACAGGACATGCTGGTGCAGAAGAGAAAAGGCTGAGACAGACAACAAATGCATCTTGTATTTATATACCATACAATGATAAGGTCTTTTATATATTGGAGATGAATGGTTACTTAATAAGTGTTATTTGTAAAAAAAAGAAATGTATATACATTAAATGTATATATCAGAAGGATAAATGTGATAACATTTCTGAAAAATAAATGGAATCTGGTATGATGGGTAGGTATTGAGTAAAGATGTGCTGTAAGTTTATGGTGAATAAGGCCCCATTCTTCCCATGATAAGGCACCAGTGACAATAAAAATTGTTTTGATAATCAAATTCTAGTTTCCAAATAGATCTACTGAAGTTCAAATATGTGTATTTTCATTGTGCTATCAGGAGAAAAATAATGTTGCTAGTTCTGTTTTACCGGAATATTTAAGCCAAAAATTGTAGCAAAAAATGTCTTGAACTTATAAGTAACCAAAAAGTCCTACAGTTTGGATTTATTGCTACAAAAATTATCAACTTCTATCATTTTTTTGAAGTTCAATATTCTTGGATAAAAGCATAGGTACTATTCAGGAATGGAGTTACCTCTACAAAGTAGTCTGGAAAGTAAAAAGAAACAAAGAAAGACAAACAGCCTACAAAATTAACATTTACCACACCTTAAATGCATTGAGAGATACCACCATCTACTAAGATGAGCTCAGGTTGAGCAGCCTGGAGATCCTGAGTTTTATTCCAGCTCCCACAACCAGCCCACTGTGTAGCTTTGGGAAAGTTTACAGCATGGGAAATAATGATTACTGAGCTGTTGCCTCAGTAACCTAAATGTTTGTATTCCTTTCTTGCTTTTCCAGGTTTTATCCCAATCTGTAAGTTTGCAAGGCAAGGGCAGTACCTGTCTTCATAAGCAAATATTCTGGGAGGGATATTAATCTCCAGGCTTCAGGGCATAAACCAGCCTGTAATGCTAAACATGAGAAACTTAGCTTCCAGGCGATTATCTCCAAAATGCCAGCTGTACTGTTTCTTTGTCTGAAGCAGCTGGTACTGACCACTCTTGGAGATAGGGTACTAGGAGAGATGGATCACTGGTTTGATCCAGTATGGCAATTCTCAGGCTCTTTTACAGTGCCAATTATATTACTGGCAGCCAACAAGAATAATAAGATTACTGAGAGGAATTTAACTAATGAGATCAAATAAAGAATCAAAATTTGGTGGGGATGGGAAGGTCCATCGTATTGCCAGATGTCCAAAAGATATTGAATCAAAGGAGGGTGTTTGGGTTTTTTTCTCCCATGGTAATATTAAACATAGCTTTTCAAAGCTTCTACTTTTGGAGCCTCCTAATGTAATTTTGGTGAGAGGGGTGACTGCATAAAATAAAACTTGAAAAAGTATGTGAGATAACTAAAATAAGTGAGGGAGTAGTGGGAGGAAGGAGTAGAAAGTTTGTGAAAGTTTTCAGGGTGGAAATGTGCACATTGGGAAGTGATGGATAAGACTGAATTATGTAAGAAGCCACAAATGGGAAGGCAGGAGAAAGAGGAAAACTTGCTGCACTGTCCTCAGAGTACATTATGCAGTGTGTTTCCCAACAACAGAGTCTGGGAATGAAAATGATGCCAGCAGTTATCAGCCAACATCTGAGAGCTGCAAAGTGCTGAATTTGCTCTGGTGGGAGCAGACATTCAGAGGTTGTGAGCTCTAGAAAGATTTAAGCTTTGATTAGGGGCAGCGGCTTCTGCTTCGCTTCACTTTCCTAATAAATTCTGTTGGTGGAAAGGATAGGGAGCCCTGACTCTGCTGGAGCTGCATTAGTCCATAGGTTAGACTACTGCGATCCCAGATGGCTGAAGCAACGCCAGCTGGTAGCACTTGGACAAAGAGTTCAGTCTGATGAAACACAGCCTGACAGCTGGTATCAGATGCTGGAGAACTGTGAGTTTCAGTGAATGTGTTGCTATTGGAGCCATGACAGAAATTTCAAGGGAGGAAAAGAAAAAATTAAATTTGAGAGACTTTAGTAGAGGATCTCATCTGCATTGAAAGGAGAGCTCAGCCATGGCTTACTAATGTTGCCAGCTGAGGACTTGGCCTGTTTATGCTACCAAATCATAGGAACTTAGTATGGTTTCTTTTTTCAGAGGAACCACTGACAGGTTCCAAAAACAAGCCTAGTCTTGAGGTCATTAGATCATTTACTAAGCACTGGGTCCAATTGCAGTATTTTGGCAAAAGTTCTTTACTTGTTTTCAGTTCTAGTCCTGGAGGGACAAAAATTCAAGGTTCAAATTTTATAAGGGTTTACAAATTAAAAGCCAACATTTAGCATGACAGCTAAATATTGACCAGAAGAGCAGGGAGTCATATCATAAAGAGACTTGTCTGCATGAAGGTGCCATTGCATTTTGTTGCAGATGAAGTCTCGGCCTCCATCAGATGTAGACTTGAATAAACTGTATTGCAGGTAATGAAACTTAGGCACCTCTGTGAAACAAAAAAACAACTTTGAAAGAAAAATCTCTTGGCTACCCTTACATGGAAAGGTGTATTCACATCTGACTGCCATTATGCCCTGACCATCAGCACTTAGCGAGGAATCCAGGGTACTTTTGTGTTACTTTCTTTGCCCATCTGTGTCAGTAGTTTCTGGGCACTTCACACTTTGAGGTCACAGAAATATAGAATCATTACAATTGGAAAAGACCTTTAAGATCACCACGTCCAACCACTAACCTAACACTGCCAAGCCCTAAACTAAACTAAAGTTAACTAAACTAAACCATGTCCCTGAGCACCTCATCTTTGCATCTTTTGAGTATCTCTAGATCCTTACCTCAGTGACAATATTTCTGATTTTGGAGATATCTTCAAAGACTCTCTGTCTTCCAAAGGCAGTCTATTGTATATTTAAGCATATTGCACATTAACAACCGTGAGGGAAGGATTCTTCCATTATTTTTGCAGTCTAAATCTTAGGCATCCATTCTAAGTTTGTCATTTGGGCTTTATCAATAGCTAGTGGATAGAATAAAACAGAGTTGGGATCAGTGGTATGAATTGTTATTGACAAATGCCAATTACTCTCCTTTGGGTATAAAAGAGAGTATAAATGGCCTCCTCAAAGCAGATACTAGTTTAGCTAAAGTCTGGGTAGGTCAATTCCACTGTGTCTGAGATTTTTAAGATATATCCCTCTCGACATGATTCTTTATCTAGGTTAGGTGTGTCCTCATTCATCACATCATTGGATTGACTCCTGTTTGCCAATACCTAAGTTTTTACTTGCATTGTAGGAAAAACAAGCATCTTAAAATGGTAAATCTAGTGATAGCTCTGATCCCTGAGGTATATATGCCATTTTGTGTTTTTATCTCAAACAGACAAGACCTAGGAGGTCTTAGAACAGACTAAAAGTTTGGATTAAAACGGAGACATAAAAACAGGCGTCCATGCTGATGCACCAGGCACCTTATTGTCACACACATATAAACTTATTAATAAAATTGTTTAAAAAAATGGAGTGTAGTGGGTTAACTTTGGCCAAGGGACAGACACTCACTCAACCACTCTGTCACTCCCTCTCCTGAAAAAGACAGGAGGGGAAAACAGGATAAGAAAGCCCTTCAGAAGAGATAAAGACAAAGGGATCACTTATCAAATGCCGTCATGGGCAAAACAGACTCAACTTCCATAAAAATAACATCATTTATTGCCGATTAAAATAGATCCAGGTAGTGAGAAACAAAGGCAAGCATTAAACTAACATCTTTTCTCCCCACTTTCCCAGGTTCAAATCCATTCTCCTTTCCCTTCCGCGAGGGCACACCGTGGGTGGAATGTGTTACCATAGCACTTCCTCTCTGCTGCTCCTTCCTTCTCCCACCATTCCCCTACTCCTGTGTAGGCATTCCTTATGCCCTGCAGTCCTTCAGGAAAAATCTGCTCTTATGTCGGTTTTCCGTGGGCTACAGCATTTTTTGAGGCACATCCACCTGCTGTGGTGTGAGGACCTGTGTGGATACCTACTCCACTGTGGTCTTCCATGGGTTGCAGGGCAATATCTGCCATGGGACTCTTCTTCCTCCTGAGCACCAACACCCAGTATAGAGGGTAAGAATGGAAAGACATGCAGCCTAGTAACTGTAAATGTTCTTCTATTTATGAGTTTGGTTTTCAAAATTTCCCTTTCTAAACATTTCTTGTAGTTCATTCTTTCTCTGCTTTTTCATTTTTTTCATTTGGCTTAAAAAACCCCAAAAGAGTGGAAGACAAACAGCACACCACAAAAGGAGGAAAATAGGCAACATAAAAACGAAGACCTTCAAGAGCAAAACATTTTGGTTTACAGTTTTGCCTTAAGAAAGTATATATAAAATTAAAATTTTCCCAGAGAGGGTTCTCTACTCAAAATGTTGTTTTCAATGTGTTATTACAAAGAAGCTAGCAAACAAGCCTTACAAACAAAATAATGGATGATATTGGGGAACTTTTTATCTTCTTCTTTAAGAGTGTCATCAGACCAAAAGGGCAACCTCATTCTTCTTCCAGAGCACTAAGGACAAGAGTGCTTTAATGTTCCTTGATGGCATCTAAAAGCAATGAGATAATATCCAAGAGCCAATCTTAGAAAAGCAACAGCAAAGCATTTGCTCTCTTTTCTGTCTATATTTCATAATTACTCAGAATTATTCAAAGTCAATAATCAATGCCATTTATCCCAATGAAAATTCTTTAATGGCTTGGAGCCATCAACTAATAACTCATTCTATAAGTTTCATGTATTTCCTCTTTCTCCCTGTCCTTCTCACTGTTTGTCACATACAGCCGCTGTATAATGTTTTAAATTAAAAGGAAAAATTAAGGGCAGGAAGTATGTTACTTTTACATCAGTTTATTAAAATCCTCATTTTCAGTAGTGCTTTTAAATGCTGTCTCAATTGGAAAAAAGAAGTCTAGCTTAATTTTTCTTCACTCAAAGAAATGAAATGTTCATTGTTCTATTAATGAATGGGGTTATTAAACCAGATTTTCCTTATTTTTTACCTTTTTTTTTCAGTTGTGGAAGACGTTCAGTTTTTTTAAAAAGATATTTGATTTTTCTGCTTCTGTTAATCATTATATGGGAAAACTTGTGTTACACTACACAATTTTAACAGGACAGAAACCTAGCTGAAAAAAAATGAGGTCCTAACACAACAAATCTGCACTTAGCAGAGCTTCTTTATTCAGTGCAATTAAAAGAGCCATCGTTTTACTTACCACTGCTTGGCAGTGGGCATCAAGCTGCCACTTGGAGAGATGCCAGCAGCACGCACCATTGAATACCCTTCCAGCAGATGAGCAATTTACCGAAGTGCAGGACGGAACGAGGTAAAAATGGATACAAAAAACTCAGAGGACCAAGAGAAATCCACATTCACCTTTTGCATTGCTAAAGTCCTCAGCATTGAAAGGAAGGAAAGACCCCCAGATCTTTCTGGGAAGGGGGCAGGGACCATGGCACTCTGGAATTGCATTATTGGAGTAAAGAGCAGACTGCAAGCAGCAGCAGGAAATTCAGCTTCAGGAGATTTATGAGCAGTGGTGTCCACAAACCCAGTGAGCAGCCTTTTGAACTGTGGAGCTGTGTTAGGAGAAGCTTATTCCCTCCCTCTTCCCCAGCATGGGCACACTGAGCAGGTGTTAGGACATTCTGATGTCTCGCCTTGATTTATTTATTTGGTGAAAAAGAATGAAAGGGATGATCCCCAAGAGTCCTTGGAGATTTAACTCTGCAAATTGAGCATATTGATAAGTTGGTGATTATTTTGAAATGAACTAGAGGAAGTGAAATGAAAAATACTTGCAGAAATGGCTTGTTTAATGCACAGTGATTTTAAAGTGTACATAATACTTCAAATGTATCAAAATACAGTAAAAAGACCAGGGGTTAATTATACTGGAATGATAGTTGGAACCACATTATTATAATTCTCTTGGAAATCATTGTAAAGCATATGGAGTGAATGAGAGGCCTATGTGTGCATAATAAGTTCTGTACGGGGATAAGGTGAGGGAGCAACAACTCTCTTGTATGTAAGAGGCACTAAATAAGGGAAAGAAAATTATTTACCTGCTTGATGGACTAACTTTGTATGTAACAACACATTCAAGGTGCCCTGTCCTTTAAGCAGTAGCAAACATAAATTCACTCGCTGCCATGACCCATCTTCATTTCACACAGCAAATACTACAGCAAGTAATCTGCAAAGCACATGCTGGGGGGTTATATGTTCACAGACATGCTCACGTTGGATCAGAAGCTTGATATTTCATTGTAAAGCTCTTAAGTGTTTACAAATTTTCTTCCTTGCTACTCCATTTTCCTTTGTTATTTCTGAATAGATTTTGGATTTTTTGTGCGGGGATCCAACAGCCTTTTAGGGGATCATCTCAGTAATGGAGAGCAAGGGAAGACAAATGATGCCATTTCAGATACTCCCCAATTTCAAAAGATTCTGCTGATGATCTTGAAAGGTTGATATTTGCTCATTTAGCTGAATACTAATTTTAATCATCTAACAATAATGTTGTAAGAAGTTTAGACACCAAACTTAGAGTAGGGGGCTAATTTTTAGGCAGCTATAGATAGATGTAGGAAATCCAGCCCTAAAGACTGTTGCTTGTCTAATACAGGAGAAATTACATTGAAAAAAAAGTATGCAGGGAGAATTCTCAGAAAAAAAAAAAAAAATGCCAAAACCCATAAAGTGAGTCTTCAGCCTAATTCGGCTCCATATGATCTGTGTTGAGCAGAAAAAGGATTTTAGTTTATTAAAAAATTATGTTAACAATCAACAATAAGTTATTCCAGAGATAAGAAAAGTAGATTAATTCTGTAGGTGGAGTTCTGAACTAGGGTCCAGTTCTACATTCAGTACAGTACATCTAAAGGTTTTTAAGACTTCCAGGGGTGAGATCATATAATTAAATTTTCCATGGTGTGAAATACAGGAAAAATCTGGAATTAAGGTAAGAAAGGCCACCTGGATATTTGTTTTTTTTCTTCCCTATAAAGTGTATAGTATTGTTTCTTTTATATTGTTTTAGCAGAATTGTTGCATGCACTAACTACTTAGAATGAGGTGTAGAAAGGCAATAAACACACAGCCTTCATTAAAAATATTCACTGAGCTTTGACAAATTAATCTTTTATGCTCAATTTTTAGAATTTATATTACATTTGAGATTGTATTTCCACTTTTCCTCTTATGTCTGCATTTTTTTTTTACTTCTAATAAATTGAGGGTACCACTATTAATACTTTAACTGGTAAAAGTCTGTTTACAGCATTTCTCTCATAAATTAGGAAAAAGCCAAATGATATAGCAAATATTACAACACAAACTTACTGACTTTTTTTTAAAAGAGCGTATTACTTCAAGAAACCATTTTTATCAGTTTAACAAAGTTGCACTGGTGCAAATGATTCCAACATCAGTGAAATGGCAATATTATTTTCCAAACTATGTGGTACACATTTATTTCTGTAACTAAGTTCTTCATAAAATCGGTTTCAGTACAAGCAGTATATAGTCTTAAAAACTTTAACAAAAAGTAAAACAACAGTCACTCCTTGGTTGAAGACTTTCAAGTCTCCAGAACTAAAAGTCTTTCTCCCAACTCAGTCCTGTCTCTTGTTAAGAGAACAGAGAAGCAGAAGATAAGGTATAGGGAGTATATTTTAAAACATTTAGGTGTTTGCAAATATTTTAAATCTAATCACTGACCTAAAGGTTTATGTTGTCTAGGTACCAGCAGTTACAGTGATGCATAATTATTTTATATAAATAGGTAATTTCATTTACAGTTACAGCTACTGCATCACATCAGCACTGAAATATGATGTCCATGGGAAACACTATCATGAATTCAGCAACAGATGGGCAAATAAATTAGCAACTGGAAAATAAGGGGGTGAATAAACTCAACCTGTTCAGCTAGATGAAGAGAAGGAGGAAAAGTAACTCGATCACAGTATATATGCACTTATGCTTGGAAACTGAAAATAATTAGGCAAGGACATTTCAGCCTTACTGACAAATGTATATTTATTTAACCTCAATTTTCAGCCAGTGTCTGGAAGCTGTTCCTTTTGTAAGTCAGAAGCTTTCCAGTGATTGGAAGTTGAAGTTAAACAAATTCAATCCTGAAAAAAAGAAGTAATTTCTTAACCGAGAAAGTAATTAAAGATCACAACATGCTGTTGCTTCACATGAAGATGGTGAATTCACCATTAGGTTAAATACTGTGGTAAAACAGGGACACATTAATCCAGTTTCTGAAAGGAATTGTGCAGACTGTGGGATATGTTGCAGACAGAGGACTGGCATATGTATTTGCTACAGGCTCTCTAATGGATTCATTGTTATTGCAAGGATACAAGGCATTAATGGAAACTTTAGTCTGTCCTGTTCCTCTGAAATGTTTTCATCTTGCTTGAATTCTCAGGTTTGAGTAGATAGGAATAACATTATAAAACTCAGTGGCTTAGAAGTATTGAGGTTAGAGTGCATCCCCCTGGACTTGAACACAGTGAAATGATGGATGAGAGGTCTGCAACAGCTTTACAGGGAATTTCTTTATGCCTGAGCCTTTGCACAAGATGCACTGCTCCAGCAGGCCCACCATTGGTGGTGTTGCCAGATGTCACCTGGACCTTCCACACAGAACTGCATTCTGGGGTGACTGAGCTTATACCAGCTACCACTCTTTTCGGCCCTGTCCACTGACAAGCATTGCATGGGCATCCAGCCAGAAAATGCACTCTTAGGGATCAGGAGGGCACATTTTCTAAGTACAAAAACAAAGACATAATGAAAGCAAGGAGTTGGAAACAGAAAAAGTTTCTTCTCTTGTAAGAACTAGAGGCCAAACAGGAGACACCCTGTTGCATACAGTGAGACTAGTGCTTAGATAAGCAGAGGAAATGGGGGAAGAAAACAGATGTGAAGTGCCTTTCCCAAGATCACATATCTGGCCAGCTGGGAGTTTGGCTGGCCAGCTGGGGCTCTCCCTCTTAGTGCAGAGCCTATGCATATTCCAGCATCTCCAGTGAAAGCCATTGAGTTGAAATGCATTTATAGTTATGATTCTTGTAAACAGAAGTAGTCAAGGAGAAAACTCCATCGTTTGCATCAGCTGGTTCCATACCTCCTTAAAATAATCATTAGAGGCAGATCAGACATTCTGATCATTATTAATTTGCAGCAGTGAAACAGTGATGACCTGAATGCAAGGAAATCATACATAGTATTTGTTCATATTAAAATTTTGCCCTTCCTCCTCCTCCTCTCTAGTATCTTTTGTTTGGCTTTTAAGTGTAAATAATTGGTTCTGTTGTCAAACATATACTCGGTTTACAGGATGGGAGTATAAAGCAAGACTCCAGATGTCAGATCAAGACCTCCTTGTCCTTCCTCCCTTATTAATAAAAACACTGAAAAAACAGACAATACCAACAAAGGAAGAATCCAGCAGAGACAGTGTGTTCAGTGATCCTCTGTACACACCTACCGTACACCCCTTCTCAGTACACTCCTACTGCAAGGCGCATACAAGAACATTTGTAACACTTGCCCCTAGCCAAGGGTAGCGACTGGCAGGCATTCCCAATGTGCTGTAATGGGCTACAGCTCTCTGGGAAAGTGAGATTTCATTTTCACAGCTATGCTGAGCCAAAGTGAGAGCTGAAATCAGAAATGCTGTCAGCCACTCTGAACTCCTCTGCTTTGGCATGGTAACACACTAACTCAAGGTTTTATGAAAATATTAAGTAGAAAATCTCAGTAAGCTGGCTAGAGTAACAAGCAACATGACACTGTCTTGCTCTCTCTTTTCTCATTATTTTTAGAACCCCCATTTTAGAGTGCCAGAAAGACATCTTTAGCCTAAACTGAGAAGATTCTGCTACATTGTCCTTTTCGGCACCCAGGCCTTAAGGACAGCCAGTTCCTTATCTTTCCAGAGGAACATTTTAACTCTAGTGTTCAGCTTGAGTAAGGAACATCCATATCCATGCAAAATCCAACTAGAGTTTGATCCATACAACAACCTTTCTCCAAGACAGAAGAAGGAAGTTTAAGTAAACTTTTCAGTTGATACTGAAGCATTAATCTGTAACTTGGCTGCTACAGTCTCACTAATATAGTACTAAAACATCCCTGATGCACCTAGAGAAATGAGCTCTACTTCCCAGAAGCAGTGAGGAGAGCTGTAGCAGCAACATAGGAAAGGGACCCCAGCACCCCTGTGCTGCTTCCTGGTGCTGTCCAGTTTGCTCTGACTTTTCTTCACCTCTGTGAACTGAGCTGGGCTGGGCTGATGTGGGATTTGGGGGACGAGGCTGCATTCCCAGATATTCAACTGCTGCTCATTTGCTCTCCACCCACTGCATTGCAAACCCTGATGGGAAATCCAAAAAAGATATTAAAAGTCTATCTCGTAGTGAGGGTTAACAGGAGAGTATACACACTGCTTAAATTAGTGTGCTATATTTACAGCAATAGATGCAAGTTTCAGTCACTTGAAAAGAAATGTAGCCTTTATGCCCATGACAAATGATTATTTCTTTCCCTGAAGTTGTAAGGATGGACAACCACAGTAATGAGTTCTCAGACACTTTAAATTGGAATTATTTCTGTGCTTCTTTTTAAGGATGTGGTGTAAAACCCTGACTGATCTCAGTAGGTGATTAGATAGAACAATGCAAAACATTCTAAAAATTCCAAATAAAGTCATCCTTTAGTCATGAATAAATACCTAAGCATGCCTAAGAGAACAATTCTTTTTTTCATACATGACAGAAATAAATTTTGTTAAATGAAACAATTGGAAATAGATGTATATAATAAGAACTCAGCATGGAAGTAGTTTCAAACTTCTATTTTTCAGACTCCCATAAAACACAAGTGTCTTCTAATCCTACAGTAATACCTAAAAATCAATAGTAGATTATCAATGGAATTTTTGGGTTTAAAATTAGATAGAGGAGTGCAGGGTAAAAGATCATCCAAAATGCCAAACATTGTTGCTTCCACAGCTGGATGACTAATGCCATGGTGAAAATATCACAACCACAGCCCATGTGAGGAGATACTGTAGCTACAGTTTTGCAGATTAAACCTCAATGTCGTTCTTCCATACATGTTTAATAACCATCTCTACAGAATATATTTCTAGCCACATAGTAACCATTTTTAGCTCATAGGGGAAAACTGCTTGTTTGGGATCCAGGAGAGAAAATAGATTATTTGAAGCAATGCTTAACCACACTTAAAGTGTAGGTAAAGGGATGTAAATGAAAATTGAGATAGAATGATAGACTACTTTCAATTTGCAAAATTTGAGCTCTTTTTATTTTTAAAGAGGTAAGCTGCCATTGGAATTTCAAAAAATAACTTCTCAGTTCTCCAACATTCTCCAACTGGTCTCAAACTGTATCCCTTTTATGTTGTAGAAAGACATTTAATAAAGTCATCATTTCAAAGGATGGTAAAGTGACGTCCAGAAACTCAGACAAAGTTTGACTGCTCAGTCTTTGGTAGGATGTGAAAACAGAAATGTAGTGTCCTTAGGGGTAATTTCCTGCTTCTATAACTTTTCCTTTCTCTATATAAACCAAGAGAAAACCAAGCCCAAATTTCCTTCCGACAAGGAATATGCATGTGCTTATCTGAGAGTAAACTATGCTGCTGTTCTTTTTATAAGAAATAGCTCAGGCCACACCTTAATACCAAGCAATGAACATTTGTGGTATTTGAACCATTAATTGCCCAGACAACATTTCTGATGGTGAATGGCAGTGGATGTTGTGTGGGGGTTTTATCTACCTCTTGTCTTCACCCCCCTCCTCCGCCCCCACTGTTGGTCTTGCTGCTGTGTCTTTATCATACTTTGTGTGATGGCATGTCTACTTTGGGAAATGATGATTCCAGTGTGGGTGGATGGAAAGAGATCTGCCAGAGGGTGCAGATTTGAAATTGCTGCCACGGATACACCCTTCTGTGCTGTCTTCTCAAGATACCAGAAAAAGTCTCTAAGGAATGCCTGGGGCTTGACTCTCAGTGTAAAGATAAACTTCTACACCACATGTTTTTCTCTCAATATTAAGGAAATAGACAGCACAAATACGGCTAATGAATTCAAATTCACTTAATCATTTATTTCTTAGAGGAAGCCATTATGAAATCCTTACTGGATGTGGTGAAATATTTGTATATTTATCCCATTGATACCATTATTTGGCTTGGAAAATTATTTAAAATGCTGCTTCCAGGTCAAGGTGTCTTGCTGTTGGTGATCTTTATACTAAAATCAGGTTGCATAATTTTAAAATAGCAATAGGCACAATGCGTAAGAAGTATTCCAAAGTAGGGTGTAATGATTACCACTGTGAATATGAGGCTTTGGTATGTGAAATATATGGGAAATGGAAACACTAGCAACGTAAAAAATATGAGTCTAAAATAAAGCTACTAATGATGACATACCATATTTTCTTCAGCAAATAACATACTTTTCTCAGACAAGAAGCGTGCCTGCCTCTAGCTGAGTAAACTGATTACTCAGTTTCTGTTTCCCTGCATATCTGTCTTTATTAAAAGGAAGTGCAGAAGTTCAGCTGGGTATGTGCTGCAGCCTGTTTTGAGAGGGGGCTTGGTGAGAGGGAGATGATGCAAGGAGAAAAATGAAGATTTCAGAGACTAAATATTTATGGTAAAGTATTGACTCAAGAAGTCACTTGTTTAGGATATATTTTGCTTATACAAATAATAATATTATAAGTTTTACATCCTTGTTTAATGTCCTTATTCCTTCTAGTATAGTATAGTATAGTATAGTATAGTATAGTATAGTATAGTATAGTATGCCTCATTACTGCATATGCATAATAATTGGAAATCATGTGACTTGATAATAATACAGGATAGAGTTGCTCCAAACAAATTACTGTTTGGAGTAGCACATACTGTTCCAAATCAGTGTGTTATAGAAGGAAAAAAATGTGAATACATGATCTATGTCAAGCATTTAAAAATAGAATTATTCTATGAAGAAAACATAGAAATGAGATTTATCAAAGCTTAGGCATTACTTCTCTATGTTTGTTACCTGAATTAGTGCTATATGCTGGTTACTGAGAGAGAAGGGGAAGCTGTACTATTTTCTTTCCTAAAGAACTCAAGTTCTCATGATACTAGTACACTTTCAAGGCTGTATTAGACTCCAGGAAGTCTCAATCAAGTGTAAAATCCATATTTATGTCAATATGGTGTTCCCCTTACAAAGAAAGTAGACAGAGATTCTGATACTGAAATTGGTATTATGTGAACCATGTATTAGGCAGCTGCTTGAAGTTTTAATGTCTTACTGACACTACGTTTTGCTGTAATCCTTTACCATAGATGTATTTATGCAGCTATAGGTTCTGATAGCTTTTTTTAAAAAGCAAACAAAACTCAGAAACTAACCTCCACACAAGGAAACTAGGGCATACAATCACACCTTTGTTGCAGTTTTTACTGGTGTAACTGTGGTTACAAAATGATATCCTCTTTCATACCTACTTGTACAGTAGAAGATAGCGCTGTCAGTAGAATCTACCTAGTAGAAGAATCACATCAGTTGAAGTCAGACTCTATAGCTCCTACTCTCCACAATCTGGGAAAAATGGCACAGACCTTGAAAAAAGAGACTCGCCCACTGCTTATATTAGTAGGAAATTAAAAGTGTTACAATAATAAAGAACATCCTTCTCTCTTCCGCAGTCATAAAGGCAAAACTTTAGAGATGTGTTCAGGCTAATTTAGATATGTAAGCTATTGGCAGTAGAAGGGAAGAGAAAGAAAAAAAATTGATAAGCAGAGAACTGCTGAGGTGTCGAATGTTCTAAGAGATCATTTATTTCTGAGATTGTATTGGTGGTAAGGTATAATCTTTTCAACATTATCTCAGTATTAACAGTGTTATGTGTGTGTAGAAGGAATGTTCATCACGCATACCTTTCTCATTGTGTCCTCATTTAATGTATGTATAGATGTCCAGAGCATGGTATCAGTTAATATATGTTGACTCATATGTTTGCGAGTATGTTTGCTCATGTATACATATATATACACATAAGTATAACAAGAAAAAAAAAGTATATTTAATCTGCTAGAATCAGATTTGAGAGTATCAGTGATACAAGACAGCTGTTGTAAAGCAGTCGTCTCACCACTTATCTATTACAGTCAGGAACAACACCATTAGAAATATTATTATTGTATTACACTAGCTCTAGAGTTTCCAGTAAGGAAAAAGAGACAGTTGTGACTACTTTTTAGGAATAACAAATTAGATTATGTATTTTAACCATAACAGATCAAACCTGGATTCACAATGGAATTTTGAGGCAAAAGTATTGACTCTTCAGCATCTCAACATAAACATTTGCAAAATATCTGTTTTCCAGAAAGTATTTTTGGTCTCCAATGAACAGCCTGTTGTTGAAATGTCCTACTCCTGTTGTATGGAAATACATGAATCATGAAATCAACCTGCTGCAATGTTGATTCTTTGGTGTTTAGAAGCTCTAGCCTTGGTAGACTCAAATTTCAATGTTTTGACACATACCTGAGTAAACAAACAAGCCTATCTATAGTCCATCTAAGAGAAAACATGGGACTTCAGCAAAGGCACATGGACAATTTGTATACATTTAGAGCCTTTTTGAAGGATGTCAGTAGGTGTTTATGTATTTTCTTACTAAAAGCCTTTATAAAGCCACTGCCAGCAAATCAGATAAGCTGATGGAGTTTAAACTAATGTGCTGCTTAAAACTAGTTTAGTAACAGGACACAGGAGAACACTACTTCTTCAAGCAGTCACTTGAGTTTGGATCACTAGGCTTTATTACATAACCCTGAATCTTAAGTTAGTCAACCATCTGTTTATGAGAATTTTAACCACAGTAAAATGTGAATCTGGAAAAAGCAATATGTCAAAGCACATTTGAACCCTCATGTTGAGAAGTTTTTGAATAATTAGGTTGTCTTAAATCCTTCTTACTGAGAATGCAATAAGTATAATACTCCAATATGCTGATAAAATCAAACATATATAATGGCATATATTTTTCCAAGTACAAGTAATTCACTTACCACAAATTAGCAAATTTTTGCTTAGCAGATGTCCACAGCACATGAGTCTATGTAAACTCCTTGCCTTGTGCCTGCTGCACCTGTGAAATAAAATCCGTTAACAAAATCTTCCTCTTTGATTTCACTTTGCTTTTTGCAAGGGCAAGAGTCATGCAGATGAGGCATTATTGTAGCTCAAATGACAAATGTTAACTTGTTATATTCTGACAACTGGATCACTCCCAGTGGCTTGAACACATCCTGGATATGTCTCTGACAAACTCTTTTTGTGCTACATTATCTTTTTTTTTTTTTCCCCAGTAATCTTAGAAAGAAGGATTTTTAACTTGCTGTCCTAACTTGATGTTAAATATTTTCTATTTTACCTGAAAGTAGATTTTCTCAGAATGCTGAAGAAAATAGCATTTTGAAAATTCAGTAAATTTCATGATTCCAATCAAAATTTCCTTTCAACAAACTTTTAGGAGAGATGCACGGGACTTTGTTACAGAGTTCTTTGCTCTGGCTGAAAACCCGTGACACAGCCACGTGTTACACAAAAAGGAAATAGACACAGCATGTCAAATTCTTCTTGCATTAGATGACTACAGACACTGGTCTAAAGAATCTTCATCTCTACTTCATTGAAAGAGTGTCAGAAGTAAAGTATTACCATAATGTCAGCCAGCTAGCAAGTAAGACTTTGCCTTGATGTACAAACTGTCTGTCACAGAAAAAGATATTCCACAATGGCTGTTATAGCATATCCTGGTGTACAAGTGTTTGCCAGAGTTTTGAGCCCACTAGGAGGCCCCTTGTCCTCCTCACCACTGACGTGGTCAATTCTGATACCATGCAGCTGTGTAATATTGGAATAAAAGCTAAGCATGAGACAGGGCTATGAGGAACTTTGTCTGGAGTCATTCTCCCTTGTCTCAGGAGCTGCACAGCCCTCACCTTGGTCCATGTCTGAGGAACAATGGAAGCAAGTTGTGCCCAGATGTGTGCCCTGATGATTTTGAGCTGGCCTTACTCACTTGGCTTCCTGGCTTCATGTTAGATCAGCCTTGCCACTACAGATTTGCCTAGACATCACATTGCTCTCAGCTGACCAGAGTTACTGTGATAAGGGCTGTGAGATGGGGCTCAGGTCAGTGAATATTCTGCCTAGCTGGCCTCACTGTCCTCCCAGGCTCCTGGTGCCTCTGCTCTTGCAGGGAAGCCCCACTCTTACAGCTGTTGTACAATACTGTCTTCTGGACAAAACAGAAAAAAAAAGAGTTTTTATTCTACTCAACATTAGAAACAGAAAAATTGTTCTCTAAGGTTAGTGTGATGACCAATTTCTCCATGTAGGCCAGACCTTAAATGGATTTACTACTTTTAGGATTGGAGATTTGATGGAGGTCACCTATAGGTAACCTGGAAAATCCTTTGCAGTATGGAAATGACATGTAGAGAATTAGCAATGGAGTTGTGTGAAGCATTTGCAATGAAGCCAGACAGAACAAAATTGACCTCTTTGGGGATTTCATCATGAAGTCAAAAAAATAGGCCTATGCTGCCAAGAATTTTCCTAGTGTTTTCTGGCATTACAGGTCAACCTTGCCACCTTGTGTTTTGCCTTGCAAGTCAAGTAGTGTTTGCAATTTCTTGTGGCTTACATGCAATGTCAGATATAATGTGTTTTTACTACATTTTGCTTTGCATTGCTGAACAGATTTCAACCAAGTGCTTAGGAGCAAGAAAGTGAGTTTAAGTAGCTTGAAATTGAAGGGAAAATTGGCAAGAGTCTCAGTGAAGAAATTTTAAAATGTTTCTCATAAAAGTACAGAAAACAGTGTTTTATAAAAGACAGTGAGCAGGTGACTACTAGTCTGTTCTCTGATGCCAGTGAGAGCAGAATAATGGAAAGGGTTGTATGGAATTCAATTAATACAGAATTGAAGGATCAGAATATATTTAATGCCAACCAACGTGATCTAATGGAAAATACATCTTGTCATAAAAACTTGAATTCATTCTTTCAGGAGATTACAAGTTTGGTTGACAAAGAACCTATGTAGACATAATGTGCTTAGAGTTATGTCAGGATTTTTTACTTCATGGGGTAAAAGAAATTTAGCATTGAATTATGTCAGGAAGACATACAGTAAATGAATTCATAATTAGTTTACATTTGAAAAAGTAGCTCTCTATGGCAAACTTTCATTGAAAAGAGAGCTTACTGGTAGACTTCTGCCAGGATCAGTGTCAAATCTACTTCTGTAGAACAACTTTGCCACTGATTCTAAATACACAATTATGAATAAAAAAAAAATCAACCAAGATTAGTGAAATAACAAATAAAAATTAGAACAAGCCATTCAGAGACGTTTGCTCTGTAAGACCCACAGTTCTGTTTAGCTTATTGAAAAGACTCAAGGTAGGTTGTTTTCATTGCAAACCAGTCTTCATGGGAAGAAGATGATAAATCCTGAAAGACAGTTCACATCTCAGAAAGGAAAACAAAAATCAATATTTATTGAATATTTTTATTCAAGCAAATTCAATTTACAAAAATTAGGCAGTGACTTTCAGTAGTCAGGTTGATTATCACTGAAATAAATTCCTAAGAGAAGTATGTTAATCAAATGTATTTGTGGTAGTAGTTTGTACTATATAGAAAATCAGAAAAGATGTTCTAATGTTTTCTTAGACATAAGAAATTCCAGAAGTTTGATTAATCTTATATAAAATTTTGTGTATCTAAAAAATGTCATGTGTGTACTGAAAATCCTCTGTGCAGATAGCTGATCAAGTCTAAAGGGTTTCTATTTTTCTCTCCTCAAGCAACCATCTCTATGGACAGAAGAGATCATCTCTAGAGATGAGAGTGAACAGCTGGAATGGATGAGAACTCTTTTAGGCAGATCTTCTGCAAAAAAAAAAAAGTGGAAATATAGCATAAAACTGTTCAAAGGCATTCTTTACCATCCTAAACAGGACTTCAATTAAGTTTCTCTGCTTGTTCACGCTGGTGATTTTTACTGGAAAAAATCTGTGAGCTCCTTCACCTGAACGAGAGCTTCTGGCAGTCAACAGGAGTGAGGGGACCCAGGCTGGAGCAGCCTGTCCCTGAAGGACTGTCTCTCCTGGTGGATGACCCACGCCAGGCAGCGTGTGAGGAGCTGCCCTGTGGGAGGGCCCATGCCGGAGCAGTTCATGAGGAGTTGCGGCCCATGGGAAGGGCCTACGTTGGAGAAGTTCATGAGGGACTGTCTCCCGTGGGAAGAGACCCCACAGTGTAGCAGTGGGAAGTGTGAGGAGGCCTCCCCCTGAGAAGCAGCAGTGGCAAAGTCCATCTGTAATGAACTGACTGCAACCCCCATTCCTCATCCCCTGCACCGCTGGAGGGAGAAGGAAAAAGGGTCTCGGGAAGTGGAGGGGTGGGGGGAGGTGTTTTAAGATGGTTTTATTTCTCGTCTCCCTGCTTTTATTGTTTCTTTAATAAATCAACCCTTTTTCTCCCTAAATTGAGTCTATTTTGCCCATGATGTTAATTACCGAGTGATCTCTCCGTCCTTATCTCAACTCACAAGCAGTTTGTTAAATTCCTCTCTCTCTCTCCTGTCCAGCTTGGGAGGGGGAGTGATATTATGATTGGGTGGATATTGGCCTAAACCATCACACTAGTCTATCATAACATCCCTTAAAACAATCTAATTTTCATATATGTGTTTGTAAGTCTGGTCTGAAGCTCGTGAGTCATTACAGTCTATTCTCTGAAGACTCATAAATGAAGGCAACCAGAATTGCTAGCAAATCCAGAAAATGTGGGTCAAGATGCTTATATCATATGAAGCTGAAGATTCATTCTTAGTACTTGAGAATAATAATTATTATTATTAATAGGGATAATGAAATCATTGAGATGTCTGCTCTCATATGATTTGTTGAATAAGACAATTTAGGAATACTGGCATGTTATTATGTACTCCAGTGATTAGAGACAAACAAAACTGAAGTCCTCCTTTTCAGCAGTCTGGAGATCATCAATGTAAGTCATCAAAACATAATGAGCAAAAAAAAAAACCCACATTAATGAGAACTGTTATGTTCAAGTAATGTTGTGGCTTGGCCCAGCTAGCACAGCAGCACCAAGACAGTCTCTCGCTCGGTGCCCCCATTCACCCCCACCCTCGTTAGGATGGCAGAGGCCCCAGTGAAATGGGAGTAAAAAGATAAGCAAGGTTGTGGATTAAGACAAGGGCAGGGAGGGCTCACTGCCAATTACTGTTCCGGGCAAACTCCAGTACTCGACTTAGAGAGGAAACTAGGAAAGTTTATTCTACAAGAAACAGAATGGAATAAAAGCAAAAGGGAGTAGGATGATGAGAAAATTACAACCAGCACTTTAAGATCTCCCTCCCCCATCCCTCCTTTCTTCCTGGGCCCAGCTAACTGCTCTTGATATCTCTGTCTCCTCCCCCCTCAACGTCTCAGAGGGGGCAAGGAATGGGGAATGCGGTCAGTCTCTCACAGATGGGCTCTGCCGTTTCTGTCTTCTCAGATGAGGGTGACTCCTGGCATTCTTCCCCTGCTCCAACACGGGGTTCCTCCCCCAAGACACAGTCCTTAACAAACTTCTCTGGTGTGGGTTGTTCCCAGCAGCCGTGGCTTCTGCCGATATGTGGGGTCCCTCTCTCAGGACAGAGTCCTTGGTGAATATCTGTCGTGAATTCTTCATCGCGGTTACAGTTTCTGCAGTTACAGGGTCCCTCTCTCGGGACAAGGCCTCTTCTGGGCGTAGGTTTGATGAGCTGCTTTATCTTGGGTTCCTTCCCACAGTTACAGCTGCGGATATCGGGTCCCTTTTTCAGGACAAGGCCTGCTCTGGCCAGAGTTTCAAAGAAGAAAATCACTGCCCCTGGCTCTGGGTCTGTAGTGAAGTGAATCGCTGCCCTGGTCCGGGGCCAGCTGTATCAAAATGAGTCGCTGCCCCTGGTCCGGGGTCAGCTTTATCAAAATGAGTCTCTGCCGCTGATGCGGAGTCTTTAAAGACATGAAAATAAATCTCAGCTTCACCAGTTCTCTCCACAGAATGCAGGAGAGTCTCTGCTCTGGTACACCTCCTCCTCTCTTTCATCACTGACCTTGGAGTCCGCATGGTTATTTCTCTCACTGTTCCTACTCCTTGCACCACCAGCAGCCAGAAGAAGAAGAGACAGAAGAAGGAAGAAGCAGGAAGAAGATGAAGAAACCTCCTCTTCTGGCTTCTTCTTAAAAAGTGATTGTGGAAGCGTCTAATTGGCTCAGCCCCAGAAGTGGGTCTGGCTCAGAGCTGGGGAGAGTTGCAAACAACTTCTTACAGGCGCCATCTTTACAGCCCCTTCCCCCTTACCAGAAAAGGCTGTCACGTCAAACCATGACAAGTAAATGATTGTATGGCATCTCAACACCAAAGAGATAAAAGTAAGCTGCTTCAGAACAGAAAACAGAATCTAATGAACACACTCTTCACTTATGACAGTGCTGTATAGACCTATGGTGGAGTCATGGTGATGTGTAACAGCAATCTATTGTTAAAAAAAAAAAAAAGGAAATTTTTATTTCCTGCAAACTCAGAAAGCTTTCTGCTTATCAATTTATCTAGGCTTCATTCTCTGTTAATTAACCTACAATGGATCTGGATGTGAGAGTGAATGTATTTCTGATTTAAATTTCAGCCAAGGGAAGGTATAGCCTACAGTCAGGTTTCTCCCCTGAGATATTTTTCAATTGCACCAAAGATGGAGGTCGCACACTAAGGCTCAGCTTAGCGTAGGGTAGGCTTCGAGCTAGGCTTGGGGCTAAGAGGAAGATCAGCTCTAGAGCCCCAGTGGGAGTGGGGCTGCAAAAGGGTCATGTGCAATCTGTTTTCTAGGAATACACATCTACCCTTTTGCCACATCACAAGTCATTCCCAGACTCGGGCTCATCAAGTCATTCCCATGACTTCTTTAGGATTCACTCCACAGCGATGCAGTATCCTCTGTGCACAGGAATGTTAAAGTTGTTTGGTGCTATTCTTTTAACTTCAGAGTCCCAGCAGAGACAGAGCAACATGGCAGAAGATATTGTGATTCTATGAAACTTAGGCACATTTTTTGTTGAGATGAAGGACTACACAGTATTATTGTACTGGTGAACTACTAATTTTGCACTTCAGGTCTGTTTCTTGTACACCAAGTGCCATTGGAACTCAAGCACTGTTGCTACATCAGCACGGTCCCATTGAGCTCAGAAGGCTAAACCTGAACAAGAAATATTGCCTAGTAGAATGAAAGCAGCAAATCTTATCAGATTTAGAGAATATTTATTACGTATTTATTGTCAGTGACTCAAATATTAAAAGCAAGATAATTTCTCATGAAAATAACATGGTTTTGGAACCACTTTTTAATTAAAAAATGTCACCTTCCCCTGAAATACAGCCTTTTCCCATTTAAAATTAAATTTACTAGAAACTCTCCACATGACTATATCTTGGTACCTTCTGGAAGACTTTGGTTCTGATGAAAGCTGAACTGTACCTGTGCACTAGGTTTTGGGGCAAACAAACAAAAATTATACAGTTTATTGTGCTACTTTATATAGTGCTCAGAAAACAGACTCATTGTTATTGTGAGTGCTCAGTTTGAATAAAGAGTCTCTACCTGTTTGGCAAGACCCTATTATTTTCCAAATACATTGTTGGCATGGTCATAGTTTTGTTATAATGAACTGCATAAAACAAGGATTAATTCATTGTTAACTGCTTTATCTCAAACTGTGCAGACATTGCAAATTCATTTGCATTTCAAAGCAGGGATTTGCTCAAAATATTCAGATTGGCTTGAGAACACCTGCTTTTCACATGCAGCAAATAACATATACATACTCTTTCTGAAAAGCAAGCTTCAATCTTATCATGAAATTCAGTATATCAGAAACTGAAGGATGGAAAAAGGCAATAGAAAATAAAATCAGTTTTGAAATGTGTCAGCAGTATTCTAGAGATATTTTTTTCTCTATAGTAATGCACACACATATATTGGAGGCTGAGGTTTTTGCCAGGCATTTCTGTTCCTTGAATCATCTCAGCAGTGGGACAGAGCATCAACAAGAAGAGAGAAGGGGCTCTTGCACATGACTGGCATCTCATTGTGGAGCTGCACAAAGAGCAGCTGCAGTGGAAAGTAAGCATGCTGCCTCCTAGCTCTTCCTCTAGCTCATACATGAGGACAGCACATTAAAGGACTACGAAAGAAAAAACAAATGCAGACACAGTGTTTCAAGCAGTACCGTCTGAAATGTAAAAAACAGATGAAAACCTTGAAGACTTTTGCAAAGTCTGCACAGAAAATACAGAGGGGAATGGGAATTGATCTGACTTTTTTAAAGTGTGCAAGCAGTCATCAGGAAATGTTTGACTGTAAAATGCAGAATAACAGAGTGAGTATTTTTCAAGGATTCAGAAACCTTAAATTCTGTCTTTTCTGAGGGATTTATCTAACTGAACATCTACAATGAAAGCACCTTAATCTTAGCAATGGAAAGAAATAGGTCATTTTTAAAATTTGGTTAATTTGATTTAATTCAGATATGTGTATTGGGAAGCAATGACTCACCACGAAGAGGTGACCATATCTCTTATATTTGGTCAGAAGAATCCTTTGTCTGTTTTCTTGAGGCACTGCTCTCCTTTTGTAGTTAACCCTAACATGCTTGATTTATTGCTTTCTGAAGTAGACGTATTTGTCTTAAGGAGAAATCAACGCTTAACCTTGTATTTTTAATGAATACTTGGACAGATTGTATTACACATATATACAGTTCAACAGTAGAGAGTTAATATAATTTTT
Organism: Urocolius indicus; assembly: GCA_013401255.1. Lineage (NCBI taxonomy): Eukaryota > Metazoa > Chordata > Aves > Coliiformes > Coliidae > Urocolius > Urocolius indicus. The sequence continues at coordinate 515,745 of WBNH01000853.1, forward strand.
AATAATCAAGGCAATATTGTAACAGTCACTGCCAACCAAAACAAGCTACCCACAATGCAGCTTGAAAGCCATATGAATCTTCATACACTCAATGACATAATCCTGTGTAATAACTTTACTGAAGACAGTTGTCTCAGATAGCTTACTTGCATTACACACATGCAAAAAAATATAATTATTTGACCTTACCAGCTTAAATATTGTGCGTGTACATTCATAACTTGCCTTTAAACTGATCATTCAAATCTAAAATTGTTTGAGAGATATTTCAGTTGATGCTTGGTCAGCAATTTTTGGGAAAGGTTTTAAATGGGCTTTAAAGATTGAAATTTGAAATCTAAACCCTGAGTTTTCTTGGCCATCAGGAAAATTTCTGTCATGTGGAAATTCTCATGGGTCTCTTTTATTTATACTTCAAACGTCGACTTGGGACAGAAACTGGCAAGATTCTTGCAGCTCCAGAAGAAAAGCCATGGATGTAGATTAGATTCATCCCATCAAAACTGAGGTCAAAGGTTAAGGCAGCCTTTGACAGTCACTCATCGTGTTCTGGAAGCCACAGGTCAGATGTAGTTCTGCATAACCTACTGGAAGAGTTTTATTTCTTCAGATGTGAGACAGAGAGATCAAGCTGCCCACTTCCCATTCTCTTCTGTCATCCACCTTATTGAAAGGCCCAAATTTTAATGTAATCTCACATGGAGATTTCACATCCAGATTGGAGATTTCTCTGAAAGACAGACTGCAGCTCAAGCAGGCATTGCTGTTAAAAAAGGAGTTACTGGGTGAAATAGTATTGACTGAGTTAAACAGGAAGTCAAACTACATAATTGTAATGACACCTCTGGCCTTAGATGTCTATCCTCACCTGTATAAATAATGCATCAAGCATTATACATGGTATGCAATAATGATATGATTAATTATCTCTGATTTTCATTACTTGCACAGCTGATAGGCCATACTTATTAAAGTTACTCCATAAATGTATGATCTTTGAGAAACTGAGGATATCAAGAAGAATATGAGTCAATGTGTTGCACAGTATTCACATTCATGAGCTGGTTTATAATTTTGTGACTGCCTTGCTGTTTTCAGTTCTTTTTATCTATTTTTTTTTCCTGTCTACTGCTAAGTAGACTAGAATCAATTAATAGAAATTTGTTCATGTAGAAATTCTTGTTTCTTTTCCCCTATGCCAGTCTTTCTCCAGGTTCTTAAAGGGGCTCAGCATTTATCCACCAATGTAATTACTCATGTCCTCAAAAGAGTTCAGAGCTCATTTAATCATCAAACACAAGAGTTAGACTTTCAAAAATGTTCTCTTTGTATAACTCATGTTTTTAAATTCTTATCTTTATAAACACGTCTGTGCTTTGACTCCAGTGAGGGTAAAGATTAGAAAGACAAATTCAAAACATAGATGAAATGCTACTAACAAGAAATGATGATTGTTTGAAGGTGGGGGAGGAGAAAAGTTCTATAGGGAGACCACCCGACCAGCAGAGTGAAAAGTAGAAATTGGGAGGTATGAAATGCACATATAAGAGCACTCCACTAAGACTTGCATAGGCTTCTGTAAGCACTTAGGCTTGTTCAGGGGCTCATTTTTCTGGAAAGAAAGTGAGCAGCACTCCAGAGACATTTTCCAGAGTCTTCTAATATGTCAAAGCCATATTTAGCATTGCTATTACAGGGGAAAAACTAAGTTACACAGAAAGGCTGATCAACTCACAGAGTCAGACGTGGAAATCAATGGTTTCCATTAAAGCCATTGACAAAGTTTAAGTAGATTTTTGCAGGAAGGTTGGGTGTCAGTGCTCACAATATTTCAATATATCTTTCAATGGAAATAACCTCCTTGCAAAATATTTTTATTAGAAAATATCTGAAGACAAATAGAAACATCTTCACTAAGAATCTCCTGGAAAATACAGGGGGAAAAGAGTCCTAGATAATGCCATATTACAGAAACTTCTGTTTCCACTAGAAAAGTATAGAATGTCCTCTCTCAGGAAAAACAAACAAACAAACATATAAGACAAAATAAAACTAAAAGAAACTAAAACTAAAAACTAAAAGAAAAGAAGAAACAGTCCATAAAGGCAAGAAATTTTAGGAGTTATAGCTGGAACATTCTAGAGGTAGCTTGATTTATCCAAAGGGTATATGGCCTTCCATGAAAATGAGGTTCTAATCCCGTTCCAGTATGTCCAGAGATTTCACAAAAAAATTCAATACTGATTTTAGTGTGAGTGGTAAGAAAACACAAGGTCCATATCACCCCCATTCCAACAACATAATTTAGGCATCTTTCCGCGGTTCATACAACAGAATACCAAAAACTTCTCTCCACTTTTACCTAAACCTGGAGATGCCTGAAATGTATTGGGACCTCCCTGATCAGCCTGAAAATTCCCAAGGTGCCTCAGCTTTTGTTCTTACATGTTGTTAGGAGCAGCTGGCTGGGGAGTTGGCACTGACTGCTGCTTCAGGGCCACTGTGTTGAAAAGTTCAGGTGGAGAAGTGCCTGGGGCTGCAGGTTTGTATAGTTTTTTGTTTAATTTGGTGGTGCAGCTGGCTGATGAGATTCCTGCCCCATCTGTCATTCCCACCCCCACACCACAATATTTTTCTCCTCAATTGTGCTCTTGCAACTGTCTGTGGGGAAATGGGACCTTTAAAATTACTCCTTTCTTGAAAAAAAAAAAAAAAAAAATCAATATGGTTCACTCTTGTGGTCTGGCTTACAGCTTTGCTCCAAGTACATTTACATCAGAAAAAACCTGAGCAGGCAAAAATCTATGATGTTAAAGCAGGAGCAAGATGGCAAGAGGTATGCAAAAGTGATAGACAGGCTTTGTCACTGGAAGAAATCACAGTACAGGTTCCCAGGGACATGCATCCCCATCAGATATGCTATGAATATGCCAAATTCCTGCTGACACCACTGCAGTCATTTTGACCCAGCTCCCCTTTTTGTCCAGAAGTCATAAGGACTGATTTTGCAGCAAAAATGCATCTATGTATGGCTTTTAGGCCTTGCTTAACATGGTGGGCCTGAAGACATGTATTTTTAAGAATTCTAGAATAAGTAGGTACAAGAACATGTCCAACTTGTTGAAGCAAATCTTTACAGAAATGGATATTTGAGTGCTTCTGTTTTTTAATAATGGATGTGCAGAGTAACACTGAAACATCAGTCAGCTATTCAAAACTTTCTGGAACAGAAAAGGCTTAAATATTAGGGTCAAGATAATTTAAGTGGGTACAATTCTTTAAAAAAATCCCAAAGATTCACCTCCGCAAAGCATCATAAACTCTGCTTTCTGAGCTAGTTTCACTTTGTAGAAATGCTTCTATGGTAAAGTTCAAGCCAACATTATGAGCAGATTTGCTATTTTTTAGGTCTGGAATATGAAACTCGTTTTATTTTTAAAATTAGACTTGTTAATATAATTATACTCTTTCTATGAAAGCCAAGGGTATTAACAGTGGTAAAATATAAGAGCACATGTGAAGACTTCTTTACCAAAATCTCAAAAATTACTTCTCTTATTGGGACATAAGAAGCAGTGGAAAGCAGGAAAGAGGAGTTGCCTAAAGTCAAGTTCTCCAGTGGGCTGACCTATGCACTAAACACAGTCTATAAGTCCCTTGCAGCAGACTGATTTGAATGTTTTCATGCACTACTGCCTTGCAGGTGAACACCTTCCTGCACAAAAGTAGGTTAGAAAGAAAATGGATTTGAGGAGCATGGCCTGTGTGTGAGCTGCACAGGTAAACATGCCACACTGCACTTTCAGGAAAGTATTTTCACAACCCAGTTCATTTCACTTCAAATGGAGATGCACTTGCATTTCGCAGAGTAGATTTTGGCACAAGGTTGTAAGTGGTAGCCAGGAATGAAGTCAGGAATTTGTCAGCAGGATCAGCAGTCCATCACTGAGGAAAAGAGTTCACATTAAGGACCAGGGAATTAATGTGACTCACCAGACACTGTAGTATTTTGCGTATCTGATGGTTATCTTCTGTGCCTTGCAATTGCAAGCCATGCCATTCTGCTTTTTACACTGTGGTGTTAGACTAAGTTTTATAATGTGGTGGAAAGAAGAGAAAGGAACAACCCCACTTTTTAAATAATCGAAAATCCCTGAAGTTCTTCAGGATTTGTATGATGTTATCCAAGTGTGTTTGTTTGGGGATGGTCTTTTTCCTCAAGTTAATTAGACTTAGAATTTGAATTAGAAGTTAATTAGACTCTATTGAAGGAACAATGAAGATTTAAATCTTCTTCCTTTGCTATTCATGAGCAAATGCACTAAAGGTGGTTAAACCTTATCTCCCTGGGGCAACTCACTGATGCATCTGGTGACTTTTACTGCAAGAAAGTTAAGGTTTTCAAAATTCTTTCAGAGCTCATCTGGATAATCTAAACGTTTACTGTATATGCATACTGAGAAAATTACTGATTGTCTGATGGAATGCCTATATGTATTGATATGACAGTAGTTTGATTTTAGTTATTTCAGACTGTCATTGTATATGAAAAAATAGCCAACCAAAATAGAAAATACAATGTTTTACCATTTTCATTCACTTCTGTCTTACAGTTCAGAATTTGATTGTAGCCTGGGAAGGAACTTATGGGAGACCTGTGCATTGTCTTCCACAGGACAAAAACCATGACATGAAGGTAGTAGAAAAGGTCTCTACATCATAGAAGTGCATTAAAACAAGTCACTTTTCCTTAATTTCAAGCTAGGGTTCTTTGCTAACCACCTGAAGTTCAACATCTGGAGAACAAGCTGCCATAGAATGTATGAAGTACTACCTTCTCTAGCTGATACTGAGAAAGACAAACATTGCGGGCTTGGAGAAGCTTGTTACTGATGCTCATACTAGTTCCTGGCCAGTCAAAAAGTTATCAGACGAATATTTTTCTGTTAGAAAAATGCTGATGTACTGAGGTGAAGACTCTTACAGTGAAATGCTAAGCTAGACAGAAGTTTTGGTGAGAATGGGTGATCAGGTGCACTCTATAATGTTTTGTCAAAGCCAAACCTAAAGATGAGAATCTTTGTCCCTTCACTGTCTCTGGGTCTCAAGCCATGAGTTGACACCTGTGGGCCCCTGTGCTTGCCCTGGCCACTGGGAATAACAGAGTGATGCCTCAGGAAAGAGCAGGGCTACATCTCCTCTATTGGTCCACAGGGTCCAGCCAAAGGCCTTCCTTGCTTGCAGGGCGGCTGATTGCAGCCCTGGGGTCACAGCACTCTCTAGCATCCCCAGGCACTGACCTTGCTCAGGAGCCTGGGGTGTCATGTGGCATAAGGAGGAAGCCTGCAACTTTTCCAAAATATTTATGAATTTGGGAAAGGGATTCTTGTTTAGCTGCTACTCATAATTTATGGGACAGGTATACTATTGCAGATAGTATCAGACAACCAGTCCCAAGACATCCAGCCATACAGTAATGCTGATTACTGCCTTACATTTGCTGAATGCTTTGCATGGAGCTTCTAAGGCAAACTAAGTGACTTTTAAAATTAGACTTTCAGTCCACACAGCAGATTGAATAATTCCTTTTGCTACTACATAAATGGCAGCTTACTAATTTAACTTCCTAAACTTGACTGTCATAAGGAACCTTCTGGACCATTTCTCAGCAGTCCTTCCTCAAAGAGCTCTGTGGAGGCATGAAAATTCACTTCCCTGTCTGCAATCGTCATTGCCATTTCTTATATATATGTGGCTGTGTATTAATATAGACATACAGCACACAGGCAGGCACACATCGCCACACAGGAACAGGTTGGCATGCTGTATGCGGGTGGGGAGTAAAAGTAGCAAAGGGGTGGCATGAATTTGTGTCCTTTTAGGAATATTCCAGAGTAACAATTTAAAATGCAAAACCCGACTGTGATTTTTGTTTAGCTGATTTTTTTCACTGTTACCATACCTCTGGAAGCACATAAAGAATAGCAAATAAGAAAAATAAAAATCAGAAAGGTATGTCTTTTTTTCGAAAACAGCAACCTGATACTCTTCATTGATACCTCCTACATTCAGTGTAATTTTACTGGAGCTTTAGAGCCTGTAGAGGAAGAGTTTCTTTGCATTTCCTTACTACAAAGAACTTCTTCACTCTTAAAAACTACAGACGTGGACTTGAAATTGGGTCACTGGTAAATGCTCTCTACACCCAAAATGTAGAGGATCTAATGAAAAGTCACACAGGATCATAGAATCTTAACGGTTGGAAGAGATCTCAAAAGATCATCTAGTCCAACCCCTGTGCCAGAGCAGGACCACCTACAGTAGGTCTCACAGGAACTTGTCCAGGTGGGTTTTGAATGTATAATCCCCAGATCTGACTTGACTGCAGCTCCTGGATCTTTAACAAGAAGATTGGATCCCCAGCAAGCCCTAGGCTGAATTAGGGCTGTTGATAGTTTACATACTCAGGAGTTGGAACCTCTGACTTTTTCATAATTTTCGATCTTTCTGCATTTGGAAGTATTGTATCAATCTCCCAAAGTTTACAATTCCAAGATAAATCTGGCAGGAAGATTCCCCCTCAATGACTATCAGAGGGTTTTCAGACTCTCAGACTAGCCGATCCTGGCCTTTAGTAGCAGCAAAATTAGAAATGCAATTTGTAGCAAGTTTTAAGCAACATGTATTCCTTCAGAACAAACAGGGACTTTGAAAATTTAGCTGTTGCTCTGTCTTTTTCAGATTACTGTAAATAAACACCTTGAAATTTCATAACTGTATATTCAGGTGGACTGCATCCCCAGAAACAAGCTAGTGTGGAGCAGTGAAGTTTTGAAGTGAAACTTCTGATCAGCTCCATGTAGTACACACTATGTGTAGTACACAGCGCAAGCCTGTGAGATTCCTTTAGGAGGAAAAGATACAACAAGCTCTGCTGGAGGTATGCACCAAGCCTGCTCCAACCTCTGATGGGTTGTAAAGGTCCAAAGTAGTGACTGGGCCTTTGGACAGCTTCAAACCATATGTGTAGTCGTGATATTCAGCCTAGAGTAAGTTTAGCCCATAGCAAAGCCCTTGTACCACATGTGGTACAGATGTAGGGGCCTCAGCAGAAAGGTCTTTGATCCACTGATCTGCTTTTATTGTGCTGAAATGCATACAAATATAGATAAAACCTTAGACTATTAAAACTTAGCCTGCACAGAAAATCTCCAGCATTGGCAAATCTGATCAGTCATAATCTGTTACTCTTTCAAAACTCATTCATGAAATGTAGCAGAAAGTTCACATATTGGAGAAAAAATAATAATGTGATTTTATAACCCTCAGCGTCATTTATTTTTTTCTGTGTGTCGGATGAATAAAAAGGGTCATTCTCCTAGCAACAGCGCTATCTGCTGTGATAAATCAGATCCAGATTCTGTCTAACTCCAGATAGAATGCTTTTGACTTTTTTTTTTTGTTTGTTTGTTTCAGTTTAAATGAAAGTGCTCACATATTATCTTGGGTAAAAGTACACATTTCTTAGTAGAAAGTATTCAGTGTAAGAACACACAATTACCTATATTTATAATGAACTATACTGGCAAAATGAATTTTTTTTTTTAGTTAGCTTTTGAAGAAACACGTTGCTCATGGACTGTACTTGTTACTCTTTGTTTACAATCCCTCTATTTAAAGTGCTTCATCAACCATTTAAGAAGTATAAACAACTACCCATGACTAAACCAGAGACCATACACTTTTGAAGAATTTAATTGAAGGAATAAAGAGAAAATATGGAAAATGTAGGTACCAAGACCCACAGAACTTCAGTGCCCACTCAAATTCAGGGGAGTGGAGTGGCAGTGACTGACGGATTTTCTAAGCACATGCCATGAGGTCCTGACATTTCTCCATTCTTCTCATACAGGGTGCTGCTGTATGCAGCCCAGACACCAGATCATCTCACTCCTTGGATAGATGGCTGAGACAGGGATTGCAATAGCTGAGGTCATGTGCTTACTGTGATTGTGTGCTGGGAAAATGCTGAGTTTCCTCTCAGGTCCTCTGTCTCACAGCAGGAGGCAAGAGCCACTGCCAGGGCAAGTCTAGTGTGTAAGTTCAGCATGGCTATAGTCCCTTTATCCTCCATGGGAGCTGGTGTGTGTCTGATGTTCTATCTGACCACATCTTCCAGACACTTTTGAGGCCACTGAAGGGATGTCCACTCTCCTAGGGAGGCAGTGGGAATAGGGACTGTGTGACTTCTCTGGACTGTTCCTTCACATCCATCCTCCAAGGTTTGAACTGAGTGTGTCAGGTCAGTAGGACATGAGAAAAAATGTTGCTTTGAGACAACTGACAAGCAAATGAGCCACCTGCCTCAGTTGTGAATGAGAGAGAGAAAAAAAAATCAAGGTAATTCATAATTTGCAAACTGTTTGGTCAGAGTTAACACTACATACTTCTAAATAGCAGACCTTTTTTTTTAAGATTCAGAACTCTCAGAAGTTAGCCACACAACCCAGAAATTATCCATATTATCAAGGATATAATTGCAACAGCTACTGTAGCTAGCTGAGTTTATGATTAAAGCAATCTGTAGGTCATCGTTCCATAGTGTGGGAACAAGTGCAAATAAATATAACATGGATAAGGTCATCTAATGCTTAAGTAATGTGATTTGGTCTCTGAGCTCATGGCAACTTGGATAGCTTTCCAGCACAAGACTGTGCAAAACAAAATAAATCTTTCTAATCTGAATTAAAGCAAGAGGAAGCAAATACTTCGGCTACTATATTCCAGGGTAAGAGGAAGATAATTAGCCAGGTAATTTTTAACACCATGATGTTGTGAAGAAAGCTAGTGTTATACAGAAAATATAAACAGAAGCATACATAGTTTGTATAACAGGTGAAATCCTTTTGGCAGTCTGCAGAACTGACTTCAACCAAGCAACAATTCCCTTTTGGCTGCAGGACTGCAAAACTGACAGATACTCATCACAGAGAGCTGAGGTTGGAGCAGCAGAAATGATGAGAGTTGACTGTGTTGAATGATATATAGCTGTTTCCTGAAATAAATGGGATTGCTTAATCTGAAAAAGACCTGTTAACTATTTTCAAACATGTAATAGTTTGCTGTGAGAAGAACAAAAATTACAAATTTCTTTGTGTCCTTGTCAAACACAATAAAAGGTATATAAGGTTAAACATTTGTACAAACTGTCTAAGAAGAGTGCAATACGAAAAGCAATGGGCTGGAAAGACTGAAGAATATTCACTCAGCAAAGATTTTTAAGAATGTATTAGGAAAATGTAGGCTAGGAGTGACAGATTATATTACTCTTGGGACAGGTGAATTGGTTAGATGGTTTTTTAAGAACATTTACAGAATCAATGTCTATGATTGTATCATTCTCTTAAACCCACCTTAATCAATGTTTGCTATTTCCTCTATCACCTACTACTATCTTTTGCACCAGCTGCAGTCCAAAGTATAATCACCAGAAAAGTGACAACATTAGTACAATAGCATTTGTGACATATGCCCCAAATTCCTCAGGCACAAATGCAACATTTTGCAGGATGTTTTTATCAAGAAAATTGAAAAGTATGTGGCTTCATTTTTCATTTCTGATCTTTTACCTTCTTTACTTTGTAAACAAACAGGGCTAAAACATTTCCTGCTTTGCTTCCCTCTTTGGGAAAGGAGACAAAATCTTAACTTGATACTGCAGCTTTCAGGTAAGTCTTTGGCTCTGTGCAACTTTTGGCTTGAAAGCTTTGGGAAGAACACCTGACTTCAGAACAGGTTTATTGTCATTCAGCTACTAGGTGAAAAGTTCAGTGTAGCTGTGCACAATACACAGCACTGAGATCTTTGATCTTTTGTATTTCAGATCACATTTACAGTTGTGGAGGTTACACATATCACTTCTTTCAAATTCCTTCAGCCTTAGGGATGTTATATTTTCCTAATGCAAATGTATGCATTTGTTGCCATACTTTTAGAATTGTTTCCCACAATTTCCATAGACTATCTCTGAAAAATAATGAGCATGCACATTTTATTATCAAAACAACCCATATCCATTACAATTAGCAATGGAGGTTAGTGTCAGGGTTTTCTGACCAATAGTAATGTGTGAATTCATAACAAGATGTAGTACAGCCAGATTTTAGCATCCTGTCAAACATGCAAGTAGAATTTAATGTATTTAAATCCAAGTTTTACTGTGCTCAAGTTTACAAGCTTATTAGCATTAATGGTATGGTTATATAAACTTTTTCAGCTATTTGTACTGTAAAACAGTGAGATAAATTATTGGATAATTAATTATGTATTCTTTCAAAAAGCTCTCCATTTCCATTTTTCTTTCTCCCTCCTTACTTCTGCAGATTTTTTTTTCCTATGCATTATTATTCAGTTCCTACTATATTACTACTACTGCCACCAGTTACACAGAACAGCTGAACCTAAATATGAAGTGACATATTTTTTCCAAATAGGTAAAAATGTAACTACAGTTAAGTTTTCTTGAAGGAAAAATACAGTCTGTCCACCTGCTTTACCAGTTTTGTGGATATTCAGGTAGTAAATGTTGACAAGTTTGTTTCATTTAATTATGTGTTACTTCATAAAAACTAGAGCTTTTACTGTAAGATGTGGAGCTTCTAACATGATTTTAGTGCCTCAAATATGGATTACTATAATATGCTGCCCTGGTGCTTAGCATAAGAACATTTGAAAATGGCATTTCTTGTTGGATAAAACTCCTTTCTTAGAATGTTATTATGTACAGGAATAACATGTTTTATCTCTGCTCAATGACATGTAGTGCCATCAAGATGTTTTTTGGTTTTTTTTTTGGTTAAGGCTTAAGATGACAGTTTTGTTATCTTGTATACAGTCCTATATAAAAGATTAATTTATTCCTGTACAATATTTCTGTTGCTAGTACGGTCATCAACGCGCTTGCAGTTACATTCCTTAGCTTAAATGAAAAATGTTTTTCAGTCAAGGAGGTCCTGAAGGCTGGGATGCTTTTTTTGCTTCATTCCAATAGACTAAGTTTTGGGTGATCAGATACTTTTACATATTTTTATAGGGAAATATAGGAAGAATGTGGAATAGTTTTTGTGCCAAAAGGAAGAAGCTTATGTGGTAGTGGGATCAGGTCCTTCATAGATATTTTGACTTGCTTTTTGACGACTGGACTTTCCAGAAATCTGAGTTTGATATGGACGACCTCCTTTGCAGTTAATATATGATTTAGCATGTTTCAGGTCCAGGTAGACCTCTCTATAAAATGACTTAGAAAGGAAAGATGGTCTGCCACCAAGCTTGTGAGGCCATCCTGTGTTTTGAGACTCTTCTTAAAACCAGAAAGCAATTAATTCCAAGGGACAGAAGGAACATATCCTTAGCAAAGAGTCAGCAAGAATCAAGTTTTCCAGAATGACATTTGATACACTGGAAGGACTGGGAATAGTGCTGTCTGTGTTTCAGCCTGTTCAGATATGTCAAGGCTGTGGTTATATCCCTCTATATGATTAATGCTCTGTGCTTGTGGTACCAGACTGACTGTTTTGGTAAATATAGAAAAATCAATCAATCTCTCAATCTCTCTTCCTTACAGTTTAGATTTATGACACCTAAATAGGAACTAGAATAAATCACCTTTCTATGTTAATGAATGACTATTACAGGCCTAACTGAAAATCTTACAATGAAGGGATTTAAGACAGAAACTAATTTACAGAGAAACTACTGGTATCTTTTCCATTTCCATGTCATCTAACAGTAGTTAAGACATTTGATTTGCTCTGCAGAAGCAGAAATTTATTTACATTCAGGATTTCAATAGGTGTAAACATGCAATGCATGAATTGCAGATAATTTTGAATAACTTACTATTTTAGAGGAATCTTCAATCCCACTTCAAGATGCTACTTAATTGTGACCACAGAAACAAGCTCACAGTCACATTTCTTCAGCTATTTTGCAGAAAAGTTGACTAGTTGATATTATGATAAATGAGTAGCTGGTTTTTTTTCTGCATGTACCCACTAGCTACATCTCTACCCTTCTTGTTTCTCCTCATTTATCATTCAGAGCAATGTGCTTCAGTACTACTGTGACCAACAGGTCACTGGAATAGAATGAATTTGCTGACAAATAGTTAGAGCTGGTAGCTCTAAGGAAAGTGATGCATTGGTCACATCCTTCTCAGGCATACAGGTGTCACAGAAGCTGCTGCGTAAAGTTGTTACAGAGCAAAACAGTTTTTCAGGCTAAATTAAGTTAAACAGTAACATTTAAATGTCTAATAAGATAAACAATGACAGTTACATTATTTAGGGAACCCTTAGCACTTAAACCATGAGGATTTAGTGTATTCCTCCTTGTAATGGTTATTTAACATCACAAGTGGAAAATTACATGTATAAAAAATAAATCAGTTTTAGGAAATACGTTGAGTCACAGTATATGAATAGCAGAAGTTCAGCTCCCTTCATCAATGTGAATAGATTCCACATAAGAGAAAGGGAGCAGTATGAATGTCATTGAAGGTCTTTTTGGCTTGAATTGACTAAATCAGTGATGTAAGTTTGCAAAACTATAAAATTTATTCTTGTGCATAATGAATTTGGGGACCAGGGCCCCAGAACCATAAATACAGTTTACACCAGCAAAAACTCGTCCTAGAATAAACTACTTTTGTGTTGCTCAGCACTACTCTGGTTCTCAGCTTCTTCAATTGCACAATTTTTTTCTGCTTCACAGAATTAGAGAAATGTGGAAAAGACTTTGTAGGCCCCCTCATCCACTCTCATGACAAAATTGTCTCAGCAGAATATTTATTAGTGCATTGTCCAGTTTAGTTTTAAATGTTGCAACTGATAGAACTGTTCCATTTCCCTTGGGTTATTATTACATAGCCTAAGAGATTCTGCTTTTGGGAAGTTTTACTTAGTATTCAGTCTTAATTTTCCTTCATGCAGCTTGTTTCCTGTTGTAAAACCTTGTAATAAGAAGAACAAAAAAATCCCAATCCTTTCATCTCTTTGTAAAAAAGAAAAACAGAGTAATAAAAATGGTAGCATTTGATATAATTTTTTTCTTACTGTTGATCTAGAAGGAAAAAAAGTGTGCGTGTGTGTATATATATATATATAGACATATATATATATATACACACACTTTTTTTTTTTATAGTTACCATCCTACCTACTCTGAAATCCAAGGAAGTTTTGCTTATTGACATGTATGTTCAGAGCTCCACATAAAAGAGGTTCATTTGTATAGATGATGAAGGCCACATCCCTACAGATGCTTAGAATTTGGACAAATAATGAGCAGTGCAGAGAAGACCTCTTTTACTGCACAGCTCATGCTCATGGAAGTCTCTCATGTTTCTAATTCTTTTGATTTGTGGTAATTTCAAACAGCTCCATAGTTCATCACCAGTGACAAAATGCAAACAACAGTGGTAGGAAGATCTCCCAGTCTTCCTCATCCACTACTGGATAACAAATTGGATGAAGGTAGATGAAATTGCATCTCAACTTTTCTGTATTCTATCATGGTCCATGAAGGGCCTGAGGAGTAGCCCATCTCCTACCCCATCCTCATTCTGAACTGCTCAGCTCATCTGCCGTGGGGATCATTGAGACAGCTTAATTAAGGAGTCTCTTTTTATTTCCCTTCATCTCTTTTGTTTTACTCACCTCTCCTATTTTGTGTCTTCATTGAAGACAAAAAAAAAAGACAGACACAATCTCTTCCTGTCTTTTATTTTTTTTTTTAAATTATATTCTGCATCAGTTTTGTCTCCTTTTTCTCTGCCTCAGGTTATTTTCTGGTGTGGTTTCAGCTTTCCTATTTCCTGTTGAAGCAGGAGAACTGCACTCCCTTGGACAAGAGTCTAATTTTATATACTTATTTTTTAATGAACCAGCCTAAAGATTGGGGAATGATGTCAGAGAAATAGAAGGTATTTTTGGTGTTTTTTTTATGCTTCCTTATTCCCAGGGTTTCCTTGACAGTTTTGTTCCACTTTAAAGTGAGATTGAAAGTTTCTGTTTGAAGGAATGCCTTTTGATATGCAGATTTAATGGAATGCATGTGAGATAAACCCAATATCTTCTATGAAATATGGGAAGGAAGATATTTATTTACCAAATATATTTTCAGTCAAAATCAGATTTTGATAGGGCAATTTCATTGTTTCATCTTAAACACTCAAAATATTTTTGTTGCTGACGGTGTACTTAAATGTTGCTGATAACCGTGCAAAGAAAGAAAAACTTGCAAGAATGTCTGGTAGGAGAAATTTTTCATACATTTACATTTATTATTTCATTTTATTGGTAATTTAATTAGAATTTTCTTAAGAACATCAGCTGAGCTTTACAAAGGACTCAGGCTCTCATTTTACCACACCAAAATTCAGGACCAAGGATTGCCACTCCTTCTTCACTTTTTGCCCTGCAAATCTCATTAAGAAAATAATTTATTTTATAGGAGTATTTACAGTGAAGATTCATAATGGTAAGGTGTCTGAAATGTGTATCCAACTGAAGTTTACCTTTAGAGCTAGATTCGAAGGTGATATGAAATTCCAGAAGCGCTAGCACAAGAAATGTTGTTTGAATTTTGCCTGGAGTACTCTAACCTCGCCTTTGTGGAATCTGGTAATGTGGATCTCACAAGGAGGGCTAGGTACAGAAGGAGTTATTTGAAACAAAGCAAGAGAAATCATTTTAGGGAGAGGATGGAAGTGGTTTTCTAGGGTTTTTTTTTTTGCTCAGTACAAAGATATTATCCTTCCAGAATATGAAACCCCTGAAAGGCTATCACAGTCATAAAAGTTTGTATCTCTCATGTTCAAAGGAATGAAACAGTCTTAATAAAGATTAGCACTACACAGGCATTGTAACCAGCTGCAGTGTAGGAGCTGCATGAGCTACTTCACCTAAAGCTGAACAGCACAATCTTTCTTACAGTGCCTATCAAAATATGTTGTTTGGACAGGTTTGGGGTTTTACATTCAACACACTTTGAAACTTCCATGACATGTGATAGTACTTTGCTCAGAGGCAAATTCTCACAGGAACCTTATGTTACATATTTTACATCCCTAATGTAATTATCAGGCCAAAATGAAGCCTGACCACTCAAACATTGCATTTCCAGTGCATAATGTTATTCCTGACAGAGCCAAGTAGGGAGAGGAAATCCAGGGAGGGCTGACCTGAGTTTCAGAAGATGATTCAGATAGATGCTGGATCGTTGTTGGTTAAAAGTGAGCTGCAACCTCTGCTTGTCTGCTAGTGGCCTGACTGAGGCTACAGCATGAGGACTGCCTGCAGGGCTGCTGGGCAATTTCTAATGTTAACTTATGCTTGCTAGGGATCTTTTATTATGGCCACACATATTTATTATATTTTTTTGTTTAGTTGGTTGGTTTGTTTTTTTTTTTTTGTAAAATCCAAGAGGAAACCAGAAGCTAGTGCTAGTGTGCTTTGCAAATCCATTTCAAGCAGGCTGAACTGGAGAGAGGATGTACCTAATAATCACTAGCCCGGACTGAAAGGGGTAAAGGAAGAATATCGTTGGGCCTTTTAAATGTGACTATCTAATGAAACTCTTCAGCTAGACTAGATAAAACCAGAAACAAAAGGGAACTGGAGTTACCCTAGCAGCAGCTTAATAGCTGCAATTATGAGCTGGGCTACCAGTTGTTCTCACCTATCAGAGCCCGAGGTAAAAGATGTCAGGGGGGCAGAGTGAAAGGCCTGCCTGAAAATGCAAAACCACAGAGCATTCACTTGCTAAAAGACTTGGATGAGCTACTCCTTCTGGTCTTTGTGCTCTTTTAAACACAGTCATCTAGTTGTCTTGGAGACAGGCACGTGGGAAAAAAAAAAAAACACTCAATATTCCTATCCCTGACTATAATCCCCTGTTATAGATCAGCTAAGTAATAGTCTAAATACAAAATGTATAAAATATTAACCTGACAAACTGCTCTGCTTAAGTCAATGACATATGGATAGAAGATGTGGGTAACAAGAGATTTATTAAAATGCTCTGGTTCAGCTACAACAGAAATGACAGAATGAAAATATGACTATTAAAACAGAAAGGGTAGAGAGATATTAACACTGAAGTGCAGTTGAGCAAATTCTCCCAGAATTCTCAGAGAAGCAAAAGCAAATGAGGTTGATTAAAATTATTATCATTGTGGTGACAAGTTGTATGCCACTTGAACACTCTACTGTACATAGTTCCAGATGCAAATTTGGGCTCTAATTTGCCTGTCCTTGAAGACACTGATAAAATTCTGAACAGACTTCAATTCATGGGAGAGTAAAACATGTCTGACTTTAATGTGTAAGATCAGCAGCTTTAAAATATGTCTTGAAAACATTTCTGGATTTTATTGATGATAAGCTCATTTTATTTTTTTTTTTTAAGATCTCCAAATAAATTGGAAAAATTGAGTTACTTCTTGTTTGAATATAGTTAAGTTAGCATTTTCTACAACTAAAAAATAGTAAACATTCATACAATACTGTTCAGGAACAATCATATGCAAGATCAGTGTTTTCACAGGTAGTGGCTCTGGAAGACTGAGCTCAAGCATAGCCCTTGGCTTCAGATGGTAAAAAGGAGTTGCTCTCTTACTGAGCTCTTACTTTCAGAAAATCAGTCCTTCTAAAAGGATTTAAAGCAAAGCACTTAGAAGTCATCCAGAACCATCAACACTTCTAAAAACCTTGGCAAAAGCATTTGTTTTATCAATTTACACTAACGATGTCATGCTGTGTCTATGTTAATGTACTTCTATTTAATTCTGAGACTGTATGTACTGTATTCTGGCACTGTATGCTTCCCATCCATAAGTGGACATGTCTTAACCTAATGAAGAGAACAAATATGTTTTAACATCTGGGTAGCTGAGGCAGAATTACTTCACCCTTAGTTCTCACTACTGGATTTTAGTCCAGGTTTGTTACCATCAACTATCAGGATATTTTTCTCCTTTACATCCTTCTCTTACAGAAGTGTGTGTATCAGCCCAGCTGTTTAAATAGTGTTGTTAGATCAACTGTCTGAAGCCTGAAAACTGATACAGTTCTCTTAAAAAAAACCAAGCTAAATATTTTCTAGGATATTTTTCTATTGTCTTACACCAGAAATTAATGCTTTAGTTACAAAAGTTTTCACTGTCAATTATGCAGAAATGAAAAAGGAAATTGCAGTGAGGTTGTTGCTTCTCAATAGCATTTGTGCCTAATCTGTTGATTATACCCTGTGATTTGAAATTAGTGTACTTCTCTAAGATGTTGTGACAAAACAGGCTATGGTTATTCCAGGTTAAGTCTACTGAAATCGATGGAGATGCAGAGTTTGGGGGCTTGGGGTTATTTCTGTGATCCACAAATGACATAAATAATCTTAATCAGGTAGAAGGAATATTAAAATCTTGCTTTGGGCAAGGCCTATGAGATGTGAATGCTCTGAAAATATGCTTACAATGATTGTGATTTCAAAAAAAGAGCCTGACTGCTAATGAAAAATAGGCCTGAACACAGTTGAAGAAGTATTCACGCTTGTGGTTAGGTTGTTGCCAGATGTTGATTCAGAGGAAAGGAAAGTCAAGGAAATTTAAGAAAAATAGGTACATGAACCCTTAGGATATTGGGTTACCAGCCAGCTGGGAGACACCTGGAAAGTGGCTATTTAAATCTGTTTGAAGTAAGGGTTTCTTGTAGAGGGATTGGCCGGAGGGTCTAGAGAGCAGAGAAGGCAAATCTGAAACCCTTTCCACACCTCCTAATGCCTGCTGCCTCCCTCAGCCTGCAAGACGCAACTTTCAGGGCCCCATAGAAACAAAAGAGAGACTGGAGTCAGCTAGGAGGGCAAGGTGTCCTGAGCCATGAGCTGAGAGAGAGCTAGTGCTACACTGTCTGTCTGCCAAAGGCTTGCCAAGGTCACAGATGGCAGAAGGGTGGGAATAGAGAGAGGTGTAGGGATAGAAAGGAGAGGAGGGAATTTTATCAAATGGAAGTTGTATTGACTTTCTTTTTGTACATTAGCTTTAATTTTTTTCCCATTTTTCACTTTAGCCTTTCATTAATTTAACTTTTTTTTATAATGAGTTGTTGACTACTTGGCATTTATTTCTGTAATTACTTCAACGATTTCATTCACCTATATATATGTCAAAGACATGTCAACTTTTACAGATTTATTTTTTACAAGGTTACAAGACACACATGTATGCGTATATAAACATATTGAGAAACATGAAAAAGTAATTATAATTATTTTAATCACCAGTTGCTTGATTTGCAATCTTTCATTAGAATACATTTCATTAATGTGTACAGTATCTATATTATATTTATTATATCATGTTTATTATATGATGATATGATACGATACGATACGATACGATACGATACGATACGATATGATATGATATGATATGATATATTACATTATATTATATCTCTCTCCTAGTTTTCAAAACAGCATAGAAAACGTTGAAAATGGGAAGCGTAAGGGCCAGAAAAATGAGAGGACAAATAAACCAAACAAAATTTAAGGAATTCACCAAAATTCTGGGACCCTACACCAATTAGATACTCAGGTAGGATTTGTTTTATCTCTGTCAGTGACAGTCATGAAGCATAAGAAAGCCAGACAGTGTTTAGGACACTTTTGGGCTGCTTTGCCTCTTCAGGGTTTTGATCATGGGCTTCTCTCACCTCAGTTCTCTACCTGTGAAGTGGTAATAATCTCTTTTTCTCTGCCTGGCATGAGATGCTTTGAGGAAATGTGCATTCACAGTTATTTGCATATTAGTACAATGAATTTGTCTAAACGTTTCAGAGAGGGGGAAACAGACAATAGGAAGCTGAAGTCCATTAAATGATTACTTTCTTCTTTGCCTCATAATTTTACTTTTCTCTGTTTTCTTTTAGCCTCTATAATTTTGCTGAAGGAGTATGTTTCTAATTAATGAGAAGCTGAGTTTTCTGACTGAAATCCTTTTAAGCCTAACTGTTGCTCTCCCTGTTGTTCAGAGCACACTACAGCCCCTTGAGGAATGTCTAATTCAGACTTTAAATAGTCGGTTCAGACAGAGTTCAGTTTAGTTTAACACATTTTGGTCATTTCTGCATGAGAAGGGCTTTGGCATGTACTAAGAGCCCAGGTGACACAGCAGTGATGGGAGCAGTTCTCACAGTGTCAGCATCACCTAGGGAGAAGGTTGTTGAGCATCAACAGTCTCTCCTCCACAACTCTTTGCTGCTATTCACACTTATCTATCTCAAGGGCATCTGAATTCAAAAGTACAGGACACATCAGACAACTGAGTTTTGGGATGCTTTGTTAAATGGGCCTTTGTGTTTTTATAGGTTTTGCACCTCCCGCCCTGGGAATATTATACTGACAAATCTGACAAAGCTCCTCGATAGGACATTGAAGTACATTAAAGCACATGTCTGAGCACTGCACAAGGCCATGTTTTCACCTTCCTCCCTGCCTCAAGACCCACTGGCCCACTCACAAGCTTGCTTGCCTTACACTCCCAAACATCTCTGCCGTTGAACCTATGCATCTGTCCCAAACTCCAGGCATGGAGTCTCTTGAGCTTGGCCTTGAGACTTTTATGGCATCTTTGAGACAGCATCACATTTTGATACTAAATATAACAAATGAAAAACTATTTTTAATCTTTCTCTTAGGGTAGAATTTGTCTAGGAAATGGAAACTGTGATGCATTTCATTTGCTGCAGGAAGTATTTATATTTTAAAATGCTGTAGTTGATTACATCTGCGCTCTGTAAGCCTTCCTGATGTACACTAAAGGAAGATGTGGCTCTGCTGTAAAGTGATCTAGTTTTGAAAAAGAACACCCTGATATTAGTGCATTTTAATACTGCTTAATGGGTTTATAATCATATTCAGCATTTTAACTGGAAACAGGAATAGGAAGTAGGTGGGAAAATATGCCCTTGGAACCTTCCTTCTTATTGGTCATTATTCACTAAAACCCAGAGGATGAGCAGAGAGGTTGAGGATTTTGTATCTGTGGACAGGTAGAAGACACCAGCACATTACTACTGATCATTCAAAACTTGCATTTTGAAACAAAAACAGCTGTGAAGGAGCTGAAAAGACTGAATATTTTAACAAGCATATTCTGCCTATAAAAACAGTCTTGCTTGCCAGTACTGTAATTTTATCCACATTAACAAAAACACTGTGAATACAAGGCAAACTGGCTATTGCAACAAATGAAAAAGGCAATTCCATTTATTTAATTGGCAGGTACTCAATATCTTTTTATTCTTACAATGAAACAGCTGGGATTTTGTGAAAAGTAACAACTACTGTGTAATAGCTGCTACATGATATCATAGCTTTCATAGGAAGAAGAGGGGGATTCACCTGGCAGAGAAGAGATGGCTAAAATATACATAATGACAATTTCAAATAAAAATCAACAGTATCTTTTGTCTTGTCTGTACTTTGGGGGAATAATTCTCTGGGTAACAGAGTCATTATTTCAAGTACTCACTCCAAGATCCATCCTGTCACTGTTAGTCCTGATAAATAATATCTATTCCATAAATAGCATCGCTGGTAGAGTTTGAGTTCCTTAGTCCTTTAATTTTTCATATGGGCTCATTACTCCTTACAAAAATTGCCTTATTGATCAAAGAAATTATTTCTGGGTTAAAATATTACTCAAATTAGTTAGTAGCATATTAGAATTTGTTCATATTGGTTAATCTTTTTGTGTGCAGGTCCCCGAGCTTCATGACCTGCTTCTCAGTTTTGATGGGATAACTAGAACTATTTTTAGCAAGATGACAAGGAAGGATGAATACCAAATGCTGCATAATTAAAGGTACTGGTGTGCAGGTAAATGCAGTATATTTTCATTTTCTCCTTGATATTCCAGTCCCTGTCAAATCCTTCAAGACAGAATGAGTATCTGGTTACAGAAGAGACGTGAAACACAGACTAAAAGAAGTCCTAAAAAGGTTTTCCTCCAAAGACTTGTGGCAGTTTGGGCAGCTGCTGAGATACCTGCTGTGGCTTTTTTCCAGTCTTCCCATATCATCTTTCTTGACTTGGAAGCTCTTTGGGGCAGGGACTATGCGTTTGGGGAATCTCTGCTGTGACAAGGCTCTGGACAAGATACTTATATATCCCTATGTGTAGTGTCTTGCAAATATAATACCATAATGCTTTCTAAATAGACAGAGTCAATGTAACAAGCATCACCTGCTAATACATATATGTTGATGTCAGAGAACAGTTTTGACTGTTCTCTGTAAATGGTGGTTATTCAACTTAGTATCTTTTTGCATCATCTATAAAACCCCAGGCACATGTGCATTACAACAATATTATAATGAGAAGTGATGTTTTAAACAATTTAATACTTTTTAAGACCAGAAGGACTATAAGGTTATATGGTCTGATTTCCTATGCATTAGAAACCATAATGTTTTTCCCCAAAAATTCCCTTTTTGGGAAAAAACTTACAACTTGTGTGTGGACAAAGTATATTTTTCATACTTTGTTTTCAATTTTATGTCTTTAGTAGCCACATCTGAAAAGCCAGGATGATTTTTTTTTTAATATCTAATTTTGGCACCCGTAGTTGAACACCAAAATGTATAAAATGTTGACTTCTTCAGTCATTTTTAAGCGTTGCAATCAAGCAGGACAGTATTGACAGAGCAAAACTGGTGGTACAGAGGACCTGTTATCTGTCCCATACACATTTTGGAGACAGTTACCTTGGCCTGTCTCTGATCATGATGAATACATACTTTCTGGCCATTGCAGCATTTGAGATATACTTCTTCACCACATCTTCCAGATTTGTTTCATTTTATGTAAAAGAGAGTCTGGCTTTGTGCTCAGAGTCCTTGTAATATAAGCCAAAGTACAGTAAGTGCAGGTGATTTGCTTCAAAATCTCACTCCTGAAGTGAAGGAGAGGGAAAGCAACTGAAGCAATGAGCTTCAAGAACAATTTACAGTAACATGAGTCTATAAAAGACACTTTGAGAAAGAGGAAAAAGAAACAGGTTGTGCAGTTAACAAATGCCCAAGTGTCTTGTAAAGATTTGCATTAGTCCAATTGAGTTGGAGCATAGAATTTAATGACAAACAATCATTTAGGTATGATCCCAAATGCTATCTGGAATAAGATTACTTGAAAATATGGATTATCCTACTGCTAGTATGGTCATTTTTCTCTTTTTTTAGTGTCAATTTTTCTGCTTTTCAAACATAAAAGACTCCAACAAGAAGACTGAACAGTGAGCTACGGAAATCCATAATCAATATTCAGCAAGTACTTTTAAATCCGGTACCTCTGAATGTGAGCATCCAGTTCAAGTTAAAAAAGGGAGTTCATGGAAGTGCCTTAGAATGTGGACAAGCAATTAGCTCAACATTTGCCAAAGTCAACAAAATGAATGCAACATCTTCCAAAAGCAGATAACCATACAAATAGCAGCCAAGCCAGAAAACTGCTTCAATGGGAAAGTGCATGTTTAACTGCAAGTGACTTATATCAGAGGGTACTGGAACCCCTGACAAATTGTATATTCCCAACTGAGCTGAAGTAAATAGCCTGTCAGATCTACTCTACTGACAGTAATTGTATTAAACTGCAAGTACTGCAAGTAAAATGTTACACCCCCTCTCCCTTAGAGTTTGGACACAAAATTGAATTAAGGAGGTAAAACAAGTTGTCAGCCGGTGGACAATAACCATAACTGCTCATAAATGTCTGTATCGGTTTTAGTCGGTTTTATTTGTGATGTAACGGGCCTTAATCTAAACTTCAGAGAAAGAGACTAAATTGCATTAATGTTCATTTGTCCAGGCTAAGAGCCCAGACACAGAAATCTACTGCAGTGTGTTTCGTGGGCAGCAAAGCCTCTTTAATGCTGTCTTCTGCATGCTTCCCTGTTGTGGAGGAAAAAATTCTCATATAAAAATAGTTGTACAGTATAGCTACTGAAATAGCTTGTTCCCACAGAATGGATGAAGGCTAAACTTTGTTGTTAATAAAACAGTTAAGAAACCCAGTAACAGAGTACAAAAGCAGCAGAAGTATCTGTGCAAAGAAGACAGGTTATCCATGACCTGAAGGAAAGACATTTGAGTTGAGTACCTCCAGCCATGCTGGCCTGATAAGGGTGGGATTTCAGTGAAACATCTGTTTGCTCCTAAGAGATGCCAATAATGTTTTGGGAAAGTCTCTTGTGCAAGAAACTGCAGGAAAACAGTCAGAAGAGACTCTATATTTGGAAGAGACAGATATGGCTGATGTGATGTTTGTGGGGGAAGCATCCTCAACTGGAGAAGGAAACAGTGAAGCTCTGTGGAGGCTGTGGCATGTCAGAAAGCACTGAGAAAACAGGCGAGAAAACAGACAGCCAAAAAAGCGGTGGGGCAACACGCAGCTGAGAAGTCTGAGGAAAAAAACTGCATCAGACTTTTGCAGGTCAGGGACTATCTTTCTTCCTCAAAACCAAAGAAACATTGTGGTTTGTGGATTTGTAACACCACAACACCTGATATCGCCTCGCAAAGGGTGTGCAAACAAGACTTGTAGATCGCTGCAGGAACAGATGCTCACATGGCAGCAGGCCTCCAAGTAGAGGTAGGAGGCTGGTACTTGCCTTATCACTCATGAGCCCCTTTACTCTGTGCTAGTTGCTTTTACCTGTCACTCTCAGAATTTACTGCCCACATGCTTATATTATTTTCCTAAACTAACAGTGAAACAGCACATTAATGTCAGGACTTTGAATACCTTTTAAATCATCTTTTTTTAATTTGTAGCTTGAAATTGTGCATTTGCAAGTATTCGAGTTCCCCAATACAATTGCCTATTTTTTTGCCAATTTTACCTGAAAAATCTGTGTTTACTTTCAGCTTTTACTTATAGTTGGGATACAAATTAATTTGACATAAAAAAGGCTAAAGTAAAAACAACTCCACATCAACTTCATTGCAAATTATTAATTCTTGTATTGGTTTCTCATTTAAAGGAAAAAAAAAAGGAAAAAGTCACCCATGCCTCCCAGTAAAAGATATCAGGCAGCTTAGAAAAAGTGAAATATTTTATTTAAACATATCTCGTAAGAATATTTTTAACTTTTCAGGAGCTATTTTCAATTTATTTTATTTGAAACAAATTCATTTTACTCCAATTTTTACAAACTCTCAATTTACCGAGTGTTGGTATAGTTTGCTCATTATACGGTTTAGACATGTTTCTGACAACTTTACATTTCTGTGGTAGGTAAATCAGAGACATTTTTCTACGTAGTGGAATAAATTTATCATAGTACAAGTTAACTATCTATCTTTATTTTATCCATCTAAGAAAAGACTTAGATTAAGGAAATGAGACTGCCTGGCCTACTATGCACAAATAACCTCTTACAACAGCTGGGAAATGGAAAATGAGCTCCATATGTAGTCTACAGAAAACATTAGGAAAAAAAAAGAAAAGCTTAGAAAGATAATATCCTGCAAGATTAAAAACTTGGAAAGCAAGGCTTGAATGAGATGGGAGGCCAACCCGTAGACGGTAATCAAGCTGGGTTTGAGTGCTATCTTCCTTGTAAAACAGTTGCCTGCATCTTCTGTATCCTGAAATATCAATTGCTAGATCAGAGCAGTGCATAAAAGAAGACTAACTAGAGCTGGTATTGCAGCTTGGTGAATAGTGCAGGAAGGGCAGTCAGGTTTGAGAGTAGTCCCAGAGCTCCCTGCAGCAAGGCAAAGAGACAGGAAAGTCTGTCTTCTTTCTTGTCCTTCATTCCCAGTGAAGGACTTTGCCTTAGCCGGAATAAGTCAGTGCTGCTGTGATGCAGTGCTGCTGTTGCTGGCACACAGTTGACCCAGCCCTGATGGAGAGTGATGCTGCTTCCTTCCCTCACTGTGGGTCACATCCCCATGCTGCATCACATAATGACTCTTCATTTCCCATTAAGATCTCGGTTTCTTAGCTGCAAAGAAAAAGCTATGTAGGCATTTGCTCGACATAGCCTCCATACAGTTACACTGCTTCTCTCTGCCTAACTGACTCTCAGATAAAGCCCTGTATTTCTGGACCAAAAATAGGCAGAAGCATTTGAACATCTAATGGTATAGAAGTACCTCAACTCAATGCCCCCAAGCAAAAGCGAACTCTTGATATCTTTAGATTCAGCTGTCATAAACATTTAGAAAAACAAAACTCTAAGGCCTTGGTGACAGAGGATACAGAGAAGGCAGACTTACTGAATGCCTTCTTTGCCTCTGTCTATACTACTGGAGACAGTCCCCAGGAGCCCCAGACTCAAGAGGAAGTCAGGTTAAAGGAGGAGTTTTGTTTGGTTGATGAGGATTGGATTAAGGATCAGCTGAGCAATCAGGATATGCATAAATCCATGGGCCCTGGTGGTATGCACCCATGGGTGCTGAGGGAGCTGGTGGAAGTCATTGCTAAACCACTCTCTCATCGTCTTCAGTAAGTTGTGGAAAACAGGAGAAGTGCCCAAGGACTGGAGGAGAGCAAATGTCACTCCAGTCTTCACAAAGGTCAAGAAGGAGGAGCTGAGTAACTACAGACTGGTCAGCCTCACCTCCGTCTCTGGAAAGGTGATGGAACAACTAATCCTGGGTGCTGTCTCCAGGCATTTATAGGACAAGAGAGTCATTAGGAGCAGTCAACATGGTTTTACCAAGAGGAAGTCACGCTTGACCAATCTGATGAAGATGTAACCAGGTGAACAGATCGTGCTAGTGCAGTGGATGTGGTTTATCTGGATTTCAGTAAAGCATTTGACACCGTCTCTCACAGCATCCTTGTGGGCGAAACTGAGAAAATGTGGGCTTGACGTCAGATAGTGAGATGGAGTGTTAACTGATTGAGGAAAAGAAGGCAGAGAGTTGTGATCAATGGGACAGGGTCTAGCTGGAGGCCTGTATCTAGTGGAGTCCCTCAGGGTTCAATGCTGAGACCGATACTGTTCAATATATTCATTAATGATCTTCATGAGGGAACAGAGAGCATTGTCAGTGATTTTGCTGATGATACTAAACTGAGGGGAGTAGCTGACACACCAGAAGGCTGTGCTGCCATTCAGCAGGCTGGAGGGTTGGATGGGGAGAAATCTAATGAAATTCAACAAGGGTAGGTGTAGAGTCTTGCATCTGGGAAAGAGCCCCACATAACAGTACAGGTTGGTGAATGAACTCTTAAAAGAGTAATGTAGGAGAAAGGGACCTGGGGGTCTTGGTTGGCAGCAGGATGACCATGAGCCAGAAGTGTGTCCTTGTAGTCAAGAAGGCCAATGGCATTTTGGAATGTATTAGAAGATCTGTGGTGAGCAGGTCAAGAGAGATTCTCCTCCCCCTCTATTCTGCCCTCATGAGACCACATCTGGAATATTGTGTCCAGTTCTGAGCCCCTCAGTTCAAGAAGGAACAGGGAGCCGCTGGAGAGAGTTCAGCACAAGGACACAAAGATAATGAAGGTAGTGGAGCATTTCCCTTAAGATGAAAGGTTGAGGGAGCTGAGGCTCTTTAGCTTGGAGAACAGAAGACTGAGGGATGATCTCATTAATGTTTACAAATACATAACGGGTGGGTGTCAGAAGGGTGGAGCTAGGCTGTTCTCAATGATGTCCAGTGATAGGACAAGGGGGAACAGGTACAAGCTAGAACGTAACAGGTTCCAAAGAAACATAAGAAAATCTTCTCCACTATGAGGATGATGAAGCACTGGAACAGGCTGCCCAGAATGGTTTGTGGAGTCTCCATCTCTGAAGACCTTAAAAACCCACCTGTGTGACTGGGTCTAGGTGACTTGCTCTGGCAGGAGGTTATACTAGATGATCTTTCAGAGTCCCTTCCAACCCTTAAGATTCTGTGATTCTTTGAAAATCCCCTCCCTTCCTCCTTCCATCTTTTGAAAATCTCAAATCTGGGCTGTTTGAAAGAAAAGGACGGTGTCAACAGAAGTAGAGCCAAGAAATAGCCATGCCAATAAGTAGCACGTCATAGTATGCCAATTTAATTGCAGCAGAATTTAAGGTACATAGGTGGAAATGTTTCAGGACAGCTGAGAAACCCCCCTGGGGAGATATCTGGGCTGAAGGGCAAGCTCTCAAGAAGACTCAGAGAGGGCAAAGCATGTGGGCAGTTGCTCATAGGCAAGTCTGACCTTGATGAGATGACAGGTGCCATACGAAAAGCAAATAAGTCAAATGCAGAAGAAATGTTGTCTGTATCTCATATTTTCATTCTATTATAAATGTAGTTACCATGGTAGCAGCAAGCAGTTTAGAGGTTTGAGTTTCGCTATAGACATAGAGGTATTTTTTGAACTTCCCTCTTTTTTCCACTGCTGCATCTATCCCCAGGAGGACAAGCTGAAAACTCACTCATGTTTGCTTCCATAAGAAATTTATCAGTAATGAGAAGAACAGAAAAAAAATGTAGTGTAAAATCTGTCCAAAAGCATAATGATAGTAGTTTTGGTTTTCTTCTGGAACACCTAACGCTCTTACTTCAGCCCTTCAGATTTTGTCAGCAACACAATGGGCTCTGCACAATTTCGTCTGTGTCCCTTGTTCATGCTGTTCCTCTTACTCATTTTTAGAGCAAGAGGAGAAATCCTTCAACATCTATTCTATTATTTCACATAATTTTAACTATTTTTCTCACTGAACAGCCTTCTACTTTGGACTCTTCTTTGAAAACAATGTAAGTTAAGACCTTCCAAATCTAATGAATTGAGCTAACATGGAGAAAAATGCTAGATGGGAAGAAGGGAAATTCACATATGGAGCTATGCTTATTTCAGCCCAGTTGAAGGCAATAGAGACCAAGTTCTCATACTGAGGCATCCAGTCATCCTGGTCACCAGCAGGCTATGGCTTTTAGATGTGGTGTATGAATCCCAAACTTAATACTTAACGAGAAGAATCACTGATGCTTAGTTGCCCCTGAAAAATATCTTTTCTGGAGTAAAATAAAATAATTGTAGTCTTAGCTTTTTTTTTTTTTTTTGTCTGAGATTAAGTTGAGAGAGTAGCAAAACAGAAGTAGAATGGGAGAGAGTCTGCTTTCTTTTGCTCTACATCTGACCTGACTAGAAGATAATACAATAAAAAAGATAACAAGATGAAAGAGAGTTTGAGAGGGCCTCTTCTTCATTCTCTGGTCCCAAAGGAAGATCAATTATTTCTAAACCATTCTTGAGAGATGTTGGACTAATCTGATCTTTACTGTGTATGCCTGGCTATTCTCCTTGATGCACCTATCGGTTCTAGGTGATTGCAGGGAGATTTTAAGCAATTAAAAACAACAACAAAAAAACGCCAAGCAAAGAATGTAAGAATATACTGAGGACAGTTCAAGTTAGCCAAATATTGTATTTAGGTAGGATTAAACCTAATTTTCATGATATTTTGATTGATTTATTTATTTACTAGCTTGTCATATTAGGTCTATGGTTCTATTGTTGCCTTATTCTATTGTATCCCAGGAAAATCTGCTTTTCATCAAAGCCTACTGCTAAAGAAAACTCTACTCTCTTCATTTCTAAGATTAATTTTTGGGTTTAATCACTTTATTTATTTGATTTAGAAATTAAAAGTGTCTCATAACTTACATCAGCAGAAGACGGGGGGATTTAGAATAAAGTAGAGTAAAAAATAAATGGACTAGTGGCTGCAGCTATTCGGAATGACTATACCCCAAAAAAGCAGCTTAAATAAATGTGTGGAACTACAGCATCCTAGAAACTGATGATCGACTCCTAGGTGAGCTTGTACTATGTAGCAGAGGAAAGATTGACTACTCCACTTTCAAAGCTGTGCCTTTGCAGCAAGCACACTGTCTTCTTCCTCTTGTGCAGGAGGAATGTTTATCTGGCGCTTAATGCAGATCCCTCTGTACACTACTGAGTGCTGATTTGTCTTGATACACGTATCCTCAGAATCCAGCCACAATTAAATAACTGTAAATTGACAACTTTAATTGCTGAGGGCTCAAACATTGTTGTTCTCAGCATGTATAAAGGAAGAGAAAAAAAAAAGTAAATCAACTCTCCTGGGGTCTCCTCTCCACAGTCAACAATGTCAAGTTTTCAGGAAAAGGAAGCATGGCATTAGTAGACTCAATTACACTTGAGCCGCTGGAATTCCTTATCAAGGTGGTAAGTACTTTTGAGTCTGTAACTCATTTTGAGAAAGCACTTCAAACTTGGAGGAATACTCGGTGCTATTTTATGGTATACTGAAGGTAAGGACATAAATGTAGCTGCAGGGTAATTGTTGCTGAAGGGCTGGTAGTGCTCCTTGTATGGGCTGTATGTGCCACACCAAATTATTTACAGCTGTTGCATGAAGTGTACATGCTGACTACATTGTCCTTCCATAATCAAAATATTCTTGCCTCCTAGTTTTGCAGCCCACAAAGTAGTTCCACATGTCTGAAAAAAAGGAGGTCAGGTACCCCATGGTGTTCAGCTCCTTGGCTCTTCTAAATGCAGTTCTGTGTTGCTGGTCATCGACATTTGTGTCATATTGGTTCTATACCTATTAATACAAGTTATGATACGCAACCATGAGGCTATTTTTGTCTCTAACAACTGTTTAAATCTCATCCTTCTTCATCTTTATATTTACCTCCTTTTGTCTGCATAAGTTCATAAGATCATGGAATCATTATGGTTGGAAAAGACCTGATGCAAACCATTGGCCATTGGCCTTCCTGGCAACCTGGGCACACTGCTAGGTCACATTCAGCCAGATATTGATTAACACCCCTAGATCCTCTGGACAGCTTTCCAGCCACTCTGCTCTAAGCTTGTAGCATTGCATGGGGTCGTTAGGGCCCAAATGTTGGACCTGGCACTTGACCTTTTTGAACCTCATCCGATTGGCCTCAGCCCAACAGTCCAGTCTGTCCAGGTCCCTCTGAAGGGCCTTCCTGCACAGAAGCAGGTCTATGCACCCACCCAGCTTGGTGTCATCAGCAAACCTACTGAAGGTGCATTCAATCCCCTCATTCATATCATTGATAAAGATGTTAAACAAAATAGGTCCCAGCACTGAGCCCTGGGGAACACCGCTGGTGACCAGCCACCAACTGGATTTAAGTCCATTCACTATGACTCTCTGGGCCCCACCATCCAGACAGTTTTCCACCTGTCTCAGAGTAGGTCCATCCAAGGCATGGGCAGCCAGTTTCTTCAGGAGGATGCTGTGGGAGACTGTGTCAAAGGCCTTACAAATGTCTAGGAAGACTACATCCACAGATTTTCCCTCATTCACTAAGTGAGTCATCTTGTCATAGATGGAGAAAAGACTTTTGAACTCTTTTTCCTCCCATGAAGTTGAGGTAGACAGTTCCTTTAATGAGAGCAACCACCCCACAGATGCTGCAATGTCTCAGCTCAACAAGGAAAACAAATATGACAAGTATTTCAGTAGCATTGGCATCAGGCCAACAATAATTTGTCTATAGTTCCCAGTGATCTCTCAGTGAGCTCCAAACCAAGATGATTTTATATTATTCTTCTCTCTATGTATCCTTGGCAAACAATGCAGAGGTAGGGATTTAACTTTTGGAAAGACCTTATAATTGGAAAGTGAAATAGAGTCTACTTATGTTACATGTTCTTCACGGTGTTGTAGTAGAACTGACAATTAGGAGATGGGGTAAAGCAAAGGGCAGAAGTTGTGGGTTGGTATTTGAACATTACTTCTAACTCTGGAACTTTATACAGCCTTTAATCTGTTTCTGGAGTGCTGGGAACTGTTCTGTGGATGTTGTGAGTGAACTGTGCTTTTTATATTAAACATTTATTGCATAGCTTTCCCTGTCTGCAAGTAGCTAGATCAATGATTTAAGCCATCTCCTCCAGATCTGTTTCTATCAATTGTTCTTGACTGTTTTTTTTTTTTCTTTGTAGAAGATATTTGAACCATGGTTTCAAATGGGGAAGAATTCTACTGAAAAAGGCATTAGGAAAACTAAAATGCTAATGTGCAAGGGCAATCCTCTTTTTAACAGAGTGAAGGAGCCATGCAATACTAAGAATACTACAATAAGAAAAATACTACATAAGAAAAACCTGCATCATTGTGTAAACTTTGCACAAAATAAGTACTCTTTCTTTTTTAAAAGAAAATTTAGTATTTTTAATAAATGTAGATTAGCTCGAAGTTTCATCATCTGCCTTAGGCTTGTCTTCGTCTGTGTCTGGTAGCACAAAGAAGTGACATAGCTCAGTGTTGCTGTTGCTCCAGATGTCACTGCACAATCTTATTTGTTGAGCACAGAAGTGAGATTTCTCAGAATTACATGGTCAGTCTCACAAGCATCCACAAATTGCTCAGCCACCAGTCTTTTCCACTGGAGAGGGACTCTGTTGGTTCTTCTTTCATTGAGCTGACAGACGTGTCTGCATCTTGCCAGCTGGAGCCTAGCTGTGCTGGTGAGTGCAGCTCTTCCCAACAGGATGGGTTGTCGGGGACTTTGATGGGACACTGTGCTGATGCACAACACATGAGTGAGCAACCAATACCAGAAGTATGATGGAATGTATAAACTTCATGTGCACTGGAGTCACACAGGACAACGCTTGAGGCTCTTGCATCCAGTGAGGATGACTCTGAAGCAGGAGTAAAAAGACAAATCAGTTATTTGCCAAAGATGCATTAGGTGCCAGCAGAAGGGCCTGACATGAATTCTTATTCTTATAGGGTAGGGATGCATATCTGTATATATGTTACCTCACAGCTAAACATGTCGAGCAGCTCAGAAACCACATACCAAAGAAGATCTAAATGCCACACAAAACACGACAGACATTAGTTGGGGAAGCAAGGCATCCTAATGCAAAACAAATCTACTTAACATGTCAACAAGTACCAAATGCAGACAAGTCTTTCAATAGTGCATAGGTACCTTCTTCAGAACAAACACAAAGTTGTGTGACAATATCCTGAATGTAGATGACAACAAAAGAAAATTAAAGCATCGTACTAGAAATTCAAGGTTTTTTAAGAAAAAATTAGATGAGGGCATGCTTGTCATAAAAGTGTCTCCAGTATTCAACTATCTCTACTAATCATTACGTTGGAGGTCTTCAAGACCCACTTGGACATGTTCCTGTGTGACCTGATCTAGGTAAACCTGCTTCTGCAGGGAATTAGACTAGATAATCTCTAAAAGTCCCTTCCAACCTCTAACGTTCTATGATCCTATGATTCTGTGTGTCATTTTTTTAATTAGGAAAACAAGAAAACTAGGTGAAATAAGAGGAAAACTAACTACAAACCTGTGTAACTGCATTTGATGCCATTGATAACATCTCTATTAGTAAACATGCAAGCATCTCTCCCATTTTCTTGAACTTCAGTGATCTTCTGACACTGTATAAATCCTGTCAGTACTTTCCTCAAGAAGATATCCCTGCCCATATCCTCCCTGTATCAGCCAGCTCAGACAGCCAGCAGCTGTGTAATGAAAAGGAAATGAAATTTTCCTGTTAGCAGTCTCCTCCAATTCAGTGAAACAGGGACAGGAACTGAATCTGCTTGCACTACTCTCAGGGCTTCTCAAATGTTAATACTTTCTTGGAGAGAGCAGTTTAACCTGGTTCTTAGTAGATGGGTGAAACTGTAATTCAACCTGTATGGCTGGACATTTAACATTCTGTTTGGCTGTTTTAGCAGTTTCTTGATATTAAGGTCTCTATTGCTCATTATAAAGAGGCAGGAAAAGGATGCATTTCCTGAAGTTCAAAGCCTACAGAAAAAACCTATAAGACCAAGTACTCAAAAGCAACATGTTTTTGGAGTATGCTTGTATATTTCTGAAACAAATTATCAGTCTCTCAGTATTAGGATGAGGCCCTTGATAAAAAATAAAATCAGTATTTCAGTTGAACTACAATTCAATGACAAGTTGAAATAATTTGTAACAGAATGGAAAGTCTAACATTGCCATTTAAATTAGAAGTGCATAAGAGAAAAATTAAACAAAAATCAAATGGAGTGGGGTTTTTTTTAGGACTTGGAGAATAGATAATAAAATCAGAAATATTTATGCAAACAAGCCTCGTTTGGATCTCACTGAGGAAAATACTATCAACTTCCAAAAAAATTGTTTTCTTCCTATCATATCTATTTTATCTGTTCTGAGTTAAACCAGTCCAGTTTCAAGTTGAGTAATAAAACCTAAATATATCTGAAAAAACACAAGGCTGGAATATTGCATTCAAACTCCTTGAACTGACTATGAATTTACTTCAGATCAAATGTTACCAAGCTGTCTAATGATTGATAACATAACACTGTGATTATGGCACTCATGACAGTCTAGCCCTGAAGCATGGCTCAGATGTAGATTTGAAATTAGATGCTGCTTTACCATATCTGCCCACTGGAAATGCGTTCTGGATCTGGAGCTTGTTAAAAGAGAATCCTTGTCCTCCACCATTTATCCTTATGGTAAATTAGTTCCAAGGGTGGAGCTTACAGAGAAGAATCTTATAAGTTCATATGTATAAAACAAGAAAAAGAGATGATTGTTTGGTTTTAACATGCTTCCTTCTCTACATCTATTTAATAATCTTTCATACAACTCTCCATGCTTTCAGATTGCATATAAAATATGACTAAGTCATCCTCTAACATTTTTCAGGATAGTATTTTAAGAAAATAAAACCTTTTCCTTGTTAAAATCTTTTTGAACTCAACTTTTTCCACCCCTTGTAATTATTTTCAAAAATTCTCATTCTGAAGGACTTCACTCAGACATATTTCAGCCATTAATGATACCGTCTTTATCCCTACTGACATCCCAGGCTGTGCTAAAGACCTGCATAATCTTGTTTTCTGAAACTTCTGCCTTCTGTGGATGACAGGAGGAAAAAAGGAAGCCAGGTAAGATCCAGAATTTCTTCGAAGATTAAAGCTCTAGAAAACATGTGGTAATCTAACATCTGTTACTTTGGTCCTGGAGCTGTGAAACTGTGCTGCTGTTGTGCCATCTGTCAGACAGTCCAGGAGGAGGGGAGGCTACTCCTTTGCCAGTCAGTGTGATTAAGGTTGTGTCTGTGTTTTTGTTTCTATGCAGCGGGGAAAAAGATTGATTGCACACTTTGAGCTTAGGCAATCCAACATGTGATGTGTCAGAGAGGAAAACATGGGTCACTTTACCTGCTCACATCTGAACAAAGCACAGGGAATAAATAAGAAAAGCAAAAGGTCACAGAGTTATTAACATACAAATAATATCTATGCTTCATGTGTGATTCACATAGAAGTTACACACCACTCTGATTTGATACCAGTGGGCAACCAAAGCATGATTAATTCACTGAGTTTTAAGGGACTTTTAGTTTGCTTAGTAGGAGTGATACAGACCACTGCAGTTCAGGGAAATGTTCAGTCTCAGGGGAATGAAGGTTACTAGCCTTCAACTCAGAAAGATTAGTGCTGATTTCTGTACCTCTCAATGACTTTTCTCGATATTAATACAGAAAACAAATATCTTTTCTGTATATATTGTTAAGGTATAGCTCATTTCATCCTCAGTGCTAAAATCTGTCAGCACGCTCTGCCTACGTGTGCAGTGACTTAGTAAAATATTCTTGTGTAGGTGCACATCTTTTGGACTGATTCTGGCAGTAATTGTGTACCGAGTCATGCGATGAATGGGTATCAGAAAGAATTCAGGATATCTTGCATGAAAGTGCATATTTATAATAGATGTGTTGCTCTTCGGAACTGGGCAGAATTCCTGTCTCAATGAAGTACCATCTAAACCAGAAACATTGACATGCCAAAGTTATGACCACTTTCACAAAGAAGTAACTGACACTAGACTTGATTTCTAAAGTATCTTTAGTACAAACCTTTATTTTTTGGTAGTGACTTCCACCAGGAATTGATCAAATTTGGATTTGTTTCTCTCTTCTGCTTGAGAAAGAGATTTTAAACTTGCAGACCTTATTGGGTCATATGTATGAATTATTCCACATTAGAATTAAATTGTCCTAGATTTTCCTCAAATGAATGTTTAAATCTTTAGGGAACTTTCTTTCCAGAAGCTTTGGCAATTCCAGTAACTTAAACCTGAGTCAGAGATCTGAGCTTCTACACTTGGAGTGTCTGATGTGACAACTCAAAGGGACATTGGACTATTTGCACTGCAACCCAGATGTAGTTGCTACTCACAGAAACATTCACAAGCTGTATTTAAACTAGCTCAACCCAGGTCTAATTGTAGGCTCATGAAGGCAGAAGCAGCATCTTGTTTCTCTAGGACACCAGCTGCATATTCAGTAGGCTGACAAAAAGATTGCACTAAGTCTAGTTCTTAAAGTTGATAGTTTAAATCTGTTACATCCATGTCAATAAAGCTGTGATTATCAGTGGATTCTGCAGTTGGTACAGTCAGCAGCATCTAAGCACAGATTTCAGCTGGGCTACAGAGAGCCAACACTCTTGTTTCTGGTGGGTATAGAAAGGGCCCTCACATATCTGTAAGGTGATGTAGGTGGATGGCATCTCTGTGTTGCTTTATTGTAAGGGCAAACTAGAAAATAAAGTAAGGCTTAGGTTGTAGTTTTTCACTTTTCTTTGTTTTTCTGAATTGAATAGCCAATAGTCCCTTCACGTACCAGCTCACTGTTTCTGCGTGTGCAGCCACATGTGCTGGTGCTGATGTATCAAGGTTTGAAAGTTCAGCTCCTCCTACTGACCAGTCTCCTTATTATGGCATATCAGATGAGCAGACTGGATCCTACTTCCTCTTGCTATTTGCTGGCCGGCATCACTCAGGGAAGGGCAAGGAGAAGAGTAAAATGGGAAGAATTTCTTCCATGGCTGACAGCCCTGACACTCTGTCCCTGTACTTAAAGAAACACAAGGCATTCAATTGTATGTCATTTTGATAGTTCTGAATAGCGTCTCTCTGGAGCTGAAGTAGTAATCATCACTAGAGCTACAGATTAGCAACTGATAGAAAAAATAGGCATATCATTAAGCTTACACGCTCCCTTGTTATCAGTGCTCCTCATTCAATCCTTGCCTGCAAAGAGAAGAAGGGAATCCCTGCATAGCTACACTGCTGGGTTTGCATGTAATCAGGTGTTGAAGCCTGCCTGACTTTGACCTTTTGTTCATCTGCAGTCCCTATTGGATTTTTTTCCCTAATATTTGTACTTTCACCCCTGGATAATAATATGACAAATAGTTCTTTGTCTCTTTAGGTTTGTTCATATAACTTGTATTAATATATTGACAATGCAATAAAAGACACATACAAAGAATCCTCTTGTCCTTCCCAGCAACAGCAAAAGCTGTAGCAATTATTGCTGATGAGAAGCACAGACTGAGGCTGCAGTGGATAAATGTGAAAAAGTGCAATTTTGAAACTCAGCTGTAGAAACAAAATAAACATCAGTTTAGACTTATGAGGATTTGCTTCATGTTCAGTAAAGCCCTTTATATTAGGGCATTTATCAGATGGTTTGGTTGTTAAAATGAAGACTTTTAAAGGTATTTTGAACACAACAGCAGTGATTGGTTTTGTTTAGTTTTTCAAGATAACTGACTTCCATTAAGTGTTTCACTGGAGCTTGATTGTAAAAATAGTGTATTGGGATGTTTCAAACACTCTCATTTGAAAAGGTTGATGTTAAACGTGATTTTTAAACTTTTTTTTTTTTTTTTTTGTGAGGGAACTTTGTGAAGACACCAATGTGTTTTGAATCTTCCAGAGTCATATTGTGCTCCTAGCCAAAATCCAGGATCCTTTCCACTGATGCAAATAAGAGGAAAAAATTATGATAGAGTCCAGTCTTATTAGTTTTTCCTCACAAGTAGTGCAGGATCCTGGCTCCCTGGGAGAATGTGAGGCTTCGGTGCAGTGCAGGATGTTCCTGCTACCATCTTATATGAAGAAACTCGTCTGTTTCTTTCAGTTATATTCTAGCCTTGTGCAGGTTTTTCCTTAATCTTTTTTTCTCACATCTTTACTGTGCTTCTCACCATAACACGTAAGTACACCTACTCGATCATAGTCAGCGAAGCTGTCTTTCCAAATAGGTCAAATTTCTAAGTATATTCATGCATGTCTTTAAATTCTGGGGGTGATGTACACCTGTATTTTTGTCTCAAAAATTACTGTGGCTCTTCAGGAGGAATCTAAATCAGAGATGACTGTTAATCTCATCAATTCCAACCTACCATAATGTGATATTTGATAAGGAAAAGTTCTGTAAAACTAGTTAGAAAAATATCCATGTAGATTAAAAAAGAAAAATAAAAAAGTCATCTGCTAGGCCTTAATAAATCAAAAGCAACAGTGTTGACATGTAAAAGTTCATATTCCTTTTTAATGAAGGAATCTGGAATTCAGTTTTTAGGAGATCTAGTTCTGCTGTGGACTCACAACCCAGAACAGTTTTCACAAGCTCTGAAAGACTTAAACAGCATTTACTTCCTCTCAAAAACACTGTGAAACATAGTCATTGCTTTGAAATGCTTTCACATCCAGAAACACAACTCTTGTCTGAGTAAATTTTAGTAAAATCAGACTTTCACTGAAACTAGTGGGAAGCTTGCCATTGAGTTTTTGGGGCTAAAACTTACCCCACTTTTTACCGTGATGGTTGAGGACTATTTTTTACTGTGATTCTGAGAACCAAATTTGGTGCTCCATTGTGTGAGGCACACAAAGAGTTTAGGAGAGTTAGCAGCCTCTGGGGTTAGCGCTGTGAATGGGAATTTCTGATGTGTCGAGATTTGTGTTTTGCCTTCCAGGCACAGGTCATATTATTATTGGAGGAAACGTTCATGGAAGTCAATCTGTACAACAAGTATTTGTGCATCAAACACCTTTAAGAAAAAGGATTGTCAAGGCCTGATGCAATTTCCAAGATATGATGAGGACTTTTTTTACTTTCTTCAACTGGCATTGTCCAGCTTACCAGGTAACACTTAGATATTTCTTGAGCAAGAGGAGTCTCCTCTGGGAGTGGAAGTTACAGTCACTTTCCCAAACCACGGGGGCCCAGAAACTGGGCTCTTGACAGCATTTTGAGAGAAAGCACTTGCTATTTTTGATTAGTATGTCAGCTCTCAGAGCTATGCTTTATTTAGTTAATTTTGGCAGCTAGGAGAAATGACTAAATTAAAGAGAGGGGAAATCAACACAGTGTTTCTGGAAATCTATTGACTGTTTAGCATGAGTAAAAGAATTGCAATGTGAATTTCAGTTTCATGTCAGCTGCCTCTTACACTTCATAATTCAAACAAACTTAAGTTGTGGTATATACATTTGTTTTTGAAACAGATATGAACATTTCTCTTTTTATTTATTTACAGTCTTTCTGAGCACAAGAACAGACTGCCCAGAGATATTGTGGTGTTGCCATCCTCGGAGTTATTAAAAATGAGATTGGACATTGTCCCAAGCAATCAGCCCTAGATGACTATGCTACACAGTCTCCAGAGGTCTTTTCCAGTTTCAAATATTCTCTGATTCAGTGGGTCCCAAGCATTCCTTGAGAAGACAAAAAATGAAATTACAGCAGTTTAAAATAATGAAACTAAGGATCTTGAGTGTCCTTTTGATACAACAATTACTGGAGCACAAAAGTAGTTCTCAGGACAGACTTCGTAATATTTAATATTCCAAATATAGAACAGATAGCTATTACCTGAGTGAGAACTATCCTCTGCTCTGCCAGTCTATGTAGAAGATGTCTGTCTTCATTTCCCTTAGTCTAACTGCTAAATAAAAGTCTTTATCAAAT
Source organism: Urocolius indicus (assembly GCA_013401255.1). Classification (NCBI taxonomy): domain Eukaryota; kingdom Metazoa; phylum Chordata; class Aves; order Coliiformes; family Coliidae; genus Urocolius; species Urocolius indicus. The sequence goes on from WBNH01000853.1 coordinate 554,628, forward strand.
AGCTTCTTCAGAGATGGTTTCTTCTTGTTATTAATGGCATCTGGCTATTATGAGCCTGATCATGTGAAGAATTTAATGCTCTTACTGAGCCCAAAGTATACTCAGGTCACGAGGTGGTTTCGTAGAATCATAGACTTATAGAATGGTAGGGTTGGAAGGGATGTCCAGAGATCATATAGTCCAACCCGCCTGCAGAAGCAGGTCCACCTAGATCAGGTCACATAGGAACATATCCAGGTGTATCTTGAAGACCTCCAAGGAAGCAGACTCCACAACCTCCCTGAGCAGCCTGTGGCAGTGCTCCCTCACCCTCATAGTTAAATAATTTTTTAATATTTCAATGGAACTTTTTGTGCTCCAGCTTCATCCCATTACCCCTTGACCTATTGCTGGATACAGTAGAAAAAAGGGATGCCCCAACCTCCTGACACCCACCATTTAGATATTTCTAAACGTTAATAAGATCTCCTCTTAGTCTCCTCTTCTCTAAACAGCCCCAGTTCCTGCAGCCTTTCCTTGTATGAAAGATGTTCCAGTCCCCTGATCATCTTGATGGCC